>RCUC01160807.1:0-15404 GCA_003697995.1 Taxidea taxus jeffersonii
AATCCTTTGGAATTTGTCCATGCTGACATATATGTTGCAACCATGGGCAACCTGACAGTCATTAATGCTTCCAATAATAGAAAGCCCAGAACTGACCCAGCACCCAAGGGGCTCCCAGCATGGAATGTTTTCTCAGGCTTGACACACAGTCCCTGGTATGCTTCTGCCCCAATATCTAATCCTCACCACCCTCCACTACTTCAACACCTTTGGTCTGTTTTGTACGTGTGGCCACAAAGGTAAGGCAGTGATGGGTCCAGGACTGCTGATGGGAAAGAGAGGCTCATAGACTTGGGCACACTCACTGGGGAATATTTCAAAGCCCACTGAAGGCTGAAAGTTCACGACGGAATTCCAGGGTGCAGCTCATGGTCATTTTCAAGAATAAGATATAGTGAAGGGTTTGGGGACTCTCAACTGAGTTTCTTAAACAGGTTTGGAAAAGAATACTGCAAAATGAGAGAGAAAACAGGGACCTTGGTCTTGCTGCATGAGCAAGCAACCACTAATAATGTAAGCATTGAACCGCACATGGTCTTTTCTGGGGAAATTATCTATAATATATCAAGAGATTCCCCTAATATATAAGTTGCTCTCTGACACATGCTCTCAACACTCTCTTTCTCTCTTGATCAGATTCTTCTTCCTGATCATTTTGAATTTTCAAATGAGACTAGGGAGCTGAGTCACATTCCTGGCAGAGCTGACTTTATGTTCTTCAGATAGTCTAGTGTCCTTTGAATAAAGTCTACTTTTCACTTAAGACAAACTTTTTTTTCCTGCACTTTGCAACAAATTATGATATAAAAGTCAGAAGTCGGGGCGCCTGGGTGGCTCAGTGGGTTAAAGCCTCTGCCTTCGGCTCAGGTCATGATTACAGGATCCTGGGATCTAGCCCCACATCATCGGGCTCTCTGCTCAGCGGGGAGCCTGCTTACCCCCATCTCTGCCTGCCTCTCTGCCTACTTGTGATCTCTGTCTGTCAAATAAATAAATAAAATCTTTAAAAATAAATAAATAATAAAAGTCAGAAGTCAATAGAATTACAAAGAGTCTAAGTTACACAATTATATTTATATAGCTTTCCTTACCCTATATACAGATCCAACCATAACCTCTAAAATAGGTTAAAACTGTTCCACATAACATAGCCCACTGGAAAATGTTTAAATACGTTCATTCCCCAAATGCAGTTTAAGAAAACAATGGAATCAAACCTCTTTAATGCTCACTTTACAGAAACACACAGTAAAAAAAAAAAAGAGAGAGAGAGAGAGAGAGAGAGAAAAGAAAGCATTCAGCAAAATAATAATGATTGTCAAAACACACAAACACATAAGCTCATGTCTACAAAATCTATAAGAAACATCAATTTTATGTTACATACTAAATCAGACTGTAGTGACCTCACTCAGTGAATTTAGGTTTGTGAGAATAAGCTACTGCTTGTGATCAAATTTCTAACCCCGTTCTCAATATCATAGTATGATATCAGAAGTGTTTCTATGTATGTAAAAATCATGCAAACAGGTTTGTTTTAACTTCTGGTACTCCTTAAAAATTGCCATTGCAGTATGATTACTAATGAACCCAGAAACCATTTTACTAAAAGAGATCAATACATTTGAAGTATTTTTCCCCCTGAAATATCAAGAGATGGTCTATTTAGAGCTTAATTATCATTAAAGTTTTATACAAAACCAACCAAGACACAGAAATGTTTCAAATCAAATTGGTATTTTAAACTATCCCTCTACTTTTCTTTCAGTATCTAAATATTTCTATATTAATGGGAGAAATACCTACTTCAGGTAAGCAGACCAATGGGAATTTTGATTTAAGCATCATTTAATGTTTGTTTTTAAGCCATCGAGCAAGCCACAGCAGACAATCCAACAGAAAGAATGTGTATAATTATGGATGCTTCAAAATACTGCCAGGTCATTAGAGAGAGCTTTGCTGGTTCTGCAGAGCCTGCAGTTTGAATTACTTAAATAAAATATGTTTAATAAATAACATTAAATTAGTAACGGCCAGTGTATACCACTGAAATTAGTAAAATGATATTAGAACTCTCTCAACTGATAGAGGTAAGTGTGTGTACGTGTGTGTGTAAATACACACATTTACCTCTTTATAGATATCTCAATCTATGGATAAATGTGATCTATGGATCTATGGATAAATGTGATCCATGGATAAAAGTGAGGAAATCAGATACTTTAGAGATTAACCAATTCACTGGTATTGGATCCTAGCATTCTGACTTCTAATCCAATGTACTCTCTCCATTTTATTTTCCTACTCCTTTGTATTCAGTTACAATGCTGTAAGATTACAGAGTTCAAGGCTGTGCACTATAACTGAAGCTACAGAAGTTGCATTGAATTCCCGTGTTGGGAAACACAAACAGCACTGACAGGTCACACACGATGCCCTCGCCTTTTCAGGGCCAGCACGACCTTCATGAGCCAGGAAGCTATACCAGAAACAGTCAGTGTCAATCGGAGACAGCTCCCTGTTCCACCAGTGCTGCCCCCCCCCACTCCTGTCCACTCCTCTTGATGACCTTTGCTCACCCAGTGCCAGGATTTCAGTAGACCCTAAATAAACTTCCATTTCTTCCCACAGTGCGGCAATCAGAAACTTACATGTACTTGATGACCCCAAGGAAGCTCCACGTTGCCCGTGAAGCTTAATGCAAGTGTCTTAGAATATATGTGATACTCCCCTTAAAGAGCTTCTCTATAGAATGTGTGATTGTATACCACCTTGCATTTTTCTCATTAAATCTCCGGAGTCACGTTTCCCCAAGTAATTATAAAGTACATAACAATCATGACAGCCAACACAAACTAAGCACCTTCTACCTGCTTGGTCTTGGCACAAGCCCTTTACCTCCCTGAAACACCATGAGCTTGCTAATTTGTGCTGTGCTCGTCTTATAGGAGAAAAAAACAGAGGATTAGATAAACAGGATGCTTTGTTTAAATCCACACACCTGGCAAGTTACAGTGTTAGAATTTGAACCCAGGTGACTCTTACTCCAGAGCCTGGACTCCAATGCTTCCCATTCCTCTTTTCTAAGCTCAGCACTTCACACACACCATAGATTGATGAATAAGTACTGGCTGGCTGTTGAGGTGGCAATAAAAGTCCAGTAAATCCTGTTACGATATCGCTTGTTATTACACAGACTTATAAATGATTCAAAGCATGTTCCTCAAAATATAACAACTCCATCATAAAAGCCTGACTTAGCACAATCAGCACATATGGTAAATGTTAGTATTGTATCTCAACATCAGGGAGATATGCATATATATATATATATATATATATATACACACATACATATATATATGTAATCATAGTATTTATAATGCGCAAGAGAATCTTACAATAAGTGTAATTTCTTTCATCTCTTATTAAATTTGAATTTTAAACATTTTTAAAAAGATTTTATTTATTTGATAGGGAGAGACACAGTGAGAGAGGGAACAGAGGCAGGAGGAGTGGGAAAGTCAGAAGCAGGCTTCCCGCCGAGCAGGGAGCCCGATGCAAGGCTCGACTCCATCCCAGGACCCTGGGATCATGACCTGAGCCGAAGGCAGATGCTTAACGACTGAGCCACTCAGGCACCCCATTGAATTTTAAACATTTATTTTAAAAAATTAAGCTTGGGGGGGAGGAGTCAAGATGGTGGAGAAGTAGGAGGCTGAGACGACATCAGGCAGCAGGAGATCAGCGAGATAGCCTATCAAACCATTCCGAACACCTACGAATCCAACAGGAGATCGAAGAGAAGAAAAACAACAATTCTAGGAACAGAAAATCCACCACTTTCTGAAAGGTAGGACCAGCGGAGAAGTGAATCCAACGCGACGGGAAGATAGACCCCAGGGGGAGGGGCCGGCTCCCGGCAAGCGGCGGAGCACAAAATCAGGACTTTTAAAAGTCGGCTCCACGGAGGGACATCGCTCCAGAGGCTAAACTGGGGTGAAGACCTCACGGGGACAACGTGGACTCAGGTCCCGCGGGGTCACAGAAGGATCGGGGGTGTCTGAGTGTCGCAGAGCTCACAGGTATTAGAGCGGGGAAGCCGGCTGCGGAGACAGAGCCGAGGTTTCCTAGTGGTCTGTGACACGGATCGGTGCTCTGTGCGAGGGGTCCCCACAAGATCCGGGGAGACTCCGACCCGGGAGAGCTCAGGGATCTACGGGGTCCGGAGACTCCAGGTGGGACTCTGCCAGAGACAGAGACGCTTGGTCACAGGCTGGGTGAGCTTGGAGCACTCCCAGAAGCCAGTGAGACGGGACTGATGACGCACGATTTTCTCTGAGCGCGGTCTGCGGGCGCGCGCGGTCTCCAGCGCAAACGTGGGCTTGGGAGACTGGAGGGATTAAACGCTTTTCTGTGAAGGCGCACTGAAGACTGGGGCCCCTAACTCTCGGCTCCTCTGAACCGGAGATTGGGAGGCCGCCATTGTCATTCCCGTCCTCCAGAACTCTACAGAAAGCGCGTTCAGGGAACAAAAGCTCCTGAAAGCAAACCTGAGAGGATTACTTAGCCCGGCCCCTGGTAAGGGCGGTGCAACTCCGCCTGGGGCAAAGACACCTGAGAATCACTACAACAGGCCCCTCCCCCAGAAGATCAAAGAAATCCAGCCAAGACCAAGTTCACTTAACAAAGAGAACAGCAGATTCTTATCTGGACAAAATGACAAGGCGGAAAAACTCACCACAAAAAAAAGAGCAGGAGACAGGACCAAAGGCTAGGGACCTAATCAATACAGACATTGGTAATATGTCAGATCTGGAATTCAGGATGACGATTCTCAAGGTTCTAGCCGGGCTCGAAAAAGGCATGGAAGATATTAGAGAAACCCTGTCAGGAGGAATAAAAACCCTTTCTGGAGAAATAAAAGAACTAAAGTCTAATCAAGTTGAAATAAAAAAAGCTATTAATGAGGTGCAATCAAAAATGGAGGCTCTTACTGCTAGGATAAATGAGGCAGAAGACAGAATTAGTGATATAGAAGACCAAATGGCAGGGAATAATGAAGCAGACCAAAAGAGAGACAATCAACTACTGGACCACGAGGGGAGAATTCGAGAGATAAGTGATGCCATAAGACGAAACAACATTAGAATAATTGGGATTCCAGAAGAAGAAGAAAGAGAAATAGGAGCAGAAGGTATACTGGAGAGGATTATTGTAGAGAATTTCCCTAATATAGCAAGGGGAACAAGCATCAAAATCCAGGAGGCGCAGAGAACACCTCTCAAAATCAATAGGAACCGACCCACACCCCGCCATCTAATAGTAAAATTTACAAGTCTTAGCGACAAAGAGAAAATCCTGAAAGCAGCACGGGACAAGAAGTCTGTAACATACAATGGTAAAAATATTAGATTGGCAGCAGACTTATCCACAGAGACCTGGCAGGCCAGAAAGAACTGGCATGATATATTCAGAGCACTAAACGAGAAAAACATGCAGCCAAGAATACTTTATCCAGCTAGGTTATCATTGAAAATAGAAGGAGAGATTAAAAGCTTCCAGGACAAACAAAAACTGAAAGAGTTTGTAAACACCAAACCAGCTCTACAGGAAATATTGAAAGGGGTCCTCTAAGCAAAGAGAGACCCTAAAAGTATTACCAGAAAGGAACAGAGACATTATACAGTAACAATCACCATACAGGCAATACAATGGCACTAAATTCATATCTCTCAATAGTTACCCTGAATGTAAATGGGCTAAATGCCCCAATCAAAAGACACAGGGTTTCAGAATGGATAAAAAAACAAAACCCATCCATATGCTGCCTACAAGAAACTCATCTTAGACCTGAAGACACCTCCAGATTGAAAGTGAGGGGGTAGAAAACAATTGACCATGCTAATGGACTTCAGAAGAAAGCTGGGGTGGCAATCCTTATATCAGATCAATTAGATTTTAAGCCAAAGACTATAATAAGAGATGAGGAAGGACACTTCATCATACTCAAAGGTTATGTCCAACAAGAAGATCTAACAATTTTAAATATCTATGCCCCTAACATGGGAGCAGCCAACTATATAAACCAATTAATAACAAAATCAAAGAAACACATTGACAAGAATACAATAATAGTTGGAGACTTTAATACACCCCTCACTGAAATGGACAGATCATCCAAGCAAAAGATCAACAAGGAAATAAAGGTCTTAAATGACACACTGGACGAGATGGACATCACAGATATATTCAGAACATTCTACCCCAAAGCAACAGAATACACGTTCTTCTCTAGTGCCCATGGAACATTCTCCAGAATAGATCACATCCTGGGTCATAAATCAGGTCTCAACAGGTATCAAAAGATTGGGATCATTCCCTGCATATTTTCAGACCACAATGCTCTGAAGCTAGAACTCAATCACAAGAGGAAATGTGGAAAGAGCACAAATACATGGAGGCTCAACAGCATCCTTCTAAAAAATGAATGGGTCAACCAGGAAATTAAAGAAGAATTGAAAAAAACCATGGAAACAAATGATAATGAAAACACAATGGTCCAAAATCTGTGGGACACAGCAAAGGCAGTCCTGAGAGGAAAATATATAGCGATACAAGCCTATCTCAAGAAACAGGAAAGGTCTCAAATACACAACCTAACCCTACACCTAAAGGAGCTCGAGAAAGAACAACAAAGAAAGCCTAAACCCAGCAGGAGAAGAGAAATAATAAAGATCAAAGCAGAAATCAATGAAATAGAAACCAAAAAAACAATAGAACAAATCAATGAAACTAGGAGCTGGTTCTTTGAAAGAATTAATAAGATTGATAAACCCCTGGCCAGACTTATCCAAAAGAAAAGAGAAAGGACCCAAATAAATAAAATCATAAATGAAAGAGGAGAGATCACAACCAACACCAAAGAAATACAAACAATCATAAGAACATATTATGAACAACTCTATGCCAACAAATTCGACAATCTGGAAGAAATGGATGCTTTCCTAGAGACATATCAACTGCCAAAACTGAACCAGGAAGAAATAGAAAACCTGAATAGGCCCATAACCAGTAAGGAGATTGAAACAGTCATCAAAAATCTCCAAACAAACAAAAGCCCAGGGCCAGATGGCTTCCCAGGGGAATTCTACCAAACATTTCAAGAAGAATTAATTCCTATTCTCCTGAAACTGTTCCAAAAAATAGAAATGGAAGGAAAACTTCCAAACTCATTTTATGAGGCCAGCATCACCTTGATCCCCAAACCAGACAAGGATCCCATCAAAAAAGAGAATTACAGACCAATATCCTTGATGAACACAGATGCAAAAATTCTCACCAAAATACTAGCCAATAGGATCCAACAGTACATTAAAAGGATTATTCACCACGACCAAGTGGGATTTATTCCAGGGCAGCAGGGTTGGTTCAACATCCGCAAATCAATCAATGTGATACAGTACATTAACAAAAGAAAGAACAAGAACCATATGATACTCTCAATAGATGCTGAAAAAGCATTTGACAAAGTGCAACATCCCTTCCTAATCAAAACTCTTCAAAGTGTAGGGATAGAAGGCACATACCTCAATATTATCAAAGCCATCTATGAAAAACCCACGGCAAGTATCATTCTCAATGGAGAAAAACTGAGAGCTTTTCCGCTAAGGTCAGGAACACAGCAGGGATGTCCGCTATCACCACTGCTATTCAACATAGTACTAGAAGTCCTAGCCTCAGCAATCAGACAACAAAAAGAAATTAAAGGCATCCAAATCGGCAAAGAAGAAGTCAAACTATCGCTCTTTGCAGATGATATGATACTATATGTGGAAAACCCAAAAGGCTCCACTCCAAAACTGCTAGAGCTTGTACAGGAATTCAGTAAAGTGTCAGGATATAAAATCAATGCACAGAAATCAGTTGCATTTCTTTACACCAACAACAAGACAGAAGAAAGAGAAATTAAGGAGTCAATCCCATTTACAGTTACACCCAAAACCATAAGATACCTAGGAATAAACCTAACGAAAGAGGCAAAGAATCTATACTCAGAGAACTATAAAGTACTCATGAAAGAAATTGAGGAAGACACAAAGAAATGGAAAAATGTTCCATGCTCATGGATTGGAAGAATAAATATTGTGAAAATGTCTATGCTACCTAAAGCTATCTACACATTTAATGCAATGCCTATCAAAATTCCATCCAATTTTTTCAAAGAAATGGAACAAATAATCCTAAAATTTATATGGAACCAGAAAAGACCTCGAATAGCCAAAGGAATATTGAAAAAGAAAACCAAAGTTGGTGGCATCACAATTCCCGACTTCAAGCTCTACTACAAAGCTGTCATCATTAAGATAGTATGGTACTGGCACAAAAACAGACACATAGATCAATGGAACAGAATAGAGAGCCCAGAAATAGACCCTCAACTCTATGGTCAACTAATCTTCGACAAAGCAGGAAAGAACATCCAATGGAAAAAAGACAGCCTCTTCAACAAATGGTGTTGGGAAAATTGGACAGCCACATGCAGAAAAATGAAATTGGACCATTTCCTTACACCACACACGAAAATAGACTCAAAATGGATGAAGGACCTCAACGTGAGAAAGGAATCCATCAAAATCCTTGAGGAGAACACAGGCAGCAACCTCTTCGACCTCAGCCGCAGCAACTTCTTCCTAGGAACAACGCCAAAGGCAAGGGAAGCAAGGGAAAAAATGAACTATTGGGACTTCATCAAGATCAAAAGCTTTTGCACAGCAAAGGAAACAGTCAACAAAACCAAAAGACAACTGACAGAGTGGGAAAAGATATTTGCAAACGACATATCAGATAAAGGGCTAGTATCCAAAATCTACAAAGAGCTTAGCAAACTCAACACCCAAAGAACAAATAATCCAATCAAGAAATGGGCAGAGGACATGAACAGACATTTCTGCAAAGAAGACATCCAGATGGCCAACAGACACATGAAAAAGTGCTCCACATCACTGGGCATCAGGGAAATACAAATCAAAACCACAATGAGATACCACCTCACACCAGTCAGAATGGCTAAAATGAACAAGTCAGGAAATGACAGATGCTGGCGAGGATGTGGAGAAAGGGGAACCCTCCTACACTGTTGGTGGGAATGCAAGCTGGTGCAACCACTCTGGAAAACAGCATGGAGGTTCCTCAAAAAATTGAAAATAGAGCTACCTTATGACCCAGCAATTGCACTACTGGGTATTTATCCTAAAGATACAAACGTAGTGATCCAAAGGGGCACGTGTACCCGAATGTTTATAGCAGCAATGTCCACAATAGTCAAGTTATGGAAAGAACCTAGATGTCCATCAACAGATGAATGGATAAAGAAGAGGTGGTATATATATACGATGGAATACTATGCAGCCATCAAAAGAAATGAAATCTTACCATTTGCGACGACATGGATGGAACTAGAGCGTATTATGCTTAGCGAAATAAGTCAACTGGAGAAAGACAACTACCACATGATCTCCCTGATATGAGGAAGTGGAGATGCAACGGGGGTGGGAGTTAAGGTGGTAGGAAAAGTAAAAATGAAAGAAGATGGGATCGGGAGGGAGAAAAACCAAAAGAGACTCTTAATGTCATAAAACAAACTGAGGGGGGTGGGGGGAAGAGGGGTTGGGAGAGGGTGGTGGGGTTACATTATATGTTTAAATAAAGCTTAAATAAAGTTAAAAAAATAAATAAATAAAAATGTCAAAAAAAAAATTAAGCTTGGACATTAAAAGAAATTATTTTCTAGAATAGAAGCTCCAGAGATTGAGATCCTGTTTCACATGTTCAGTGCTGAGGTCTAGCCCTTCGCCCATGCTTTGTATATACATGCAAACTTCAGTGAGAAGTGCATGGTTGTGTTTGTGAGCTCATCCACACAGTGACTTATATAGTAAACATATGACACACACAGTTATATATACAGATTGTCTAAGTCAGGAGAAAAATGGGGCATTCATGAAAAGTCCAGAATATAGGACATGTTTTTGGAAGAAATAATACTAGTGGACATTTACAAAGTACTCACTATGAATCAGCTTCTCTTCCAAGAACTATAATGGGTATTCGATCTCATTTAATTGTTGCAACAACTCAGTGAGGGGACCATCATTCTTTTCACCTCTTTTTGTTTTGTTCTGTTTTGTTTTTGGTTGTTGTTGCTTATATCAAGAGTTTGTTCCTTTTTATTGCTAAGGAGTATTACACTGCATGGATGCACCAATGTTTATCCATATACTGAAGGACATCGGGGTTGTTCCTAGTTATAAACATCCACATACACGCATACACAGGTTTTTTGTGTGTGAGCACAGGTTTTCATTTCCCCAGGGGAAATATCTATGTGTGGGATTGATGGCTCATATAAGAAGTGTATTTTTTACCTTTTTATTCTGAAATACAGGATCATAGAGACTGCAAAAATAGTACAGTGAGATCTTACATAACCATCACCCAATATGCTCTCCTGATCTGTGCTTAAAGCTTACAGAATTCTCATTATCCAAACAAAACATTATCAAAACCAAGAAATCGGGGAACCTGGGTGGCTCAGATGGTTAAAAGTCTGCCTTTGGCTCAGGTCATGATCTCTGGGTCCTGGGTTGGAGCCCCACATTGGGCTCCTAGCTCAGCGAGGAGTCTGTTTCTCCCTCTGCCTCTGCCTCTCTCCCTCCACCACTTATGCTCTCTTTCTCCCTCAAATGAATAAATAAAATCTTAAACACACACACACACATACAAGAAATTGACATTTGCAAAATATGATTAAACTACAGACCTTACCTTTTGCACGTGTGTGTTGTGTGTGTGTGTGTGTGTGTGTGAGCATGTGTGTATTTTGGGTCTATGTGTGCCTATAGTTCTGTGACATTTTATCACATGTATAGATTTATATAACCACCACCACAATCAATACACAGAACCATTCCATCCAGCAAAGGGACTCCCTCATCTTTGTGTTAAACATGAGCAACCTGAGACACAGCGAAGTTGAAGGAGGCCCAAGCCCAAGTCCACCCCATCAGTGAGTGCAGTGGTCTCAGCAGCATCAGAATACATTCTCATCTCACTATGTCACGCTACTCACCCAATCTGACTGTTTCACAGAAGGCAGCACTTATAGTGACATCTAAAAAAGTTTACAGTAAAGTTGTTTCATTCGTGAATAAAGTGATATTTATTCGTTTAGTAAATATTTGACTCTTAAATTCTTTTTAAAAATATTGTCAGTAAGGGCGCCTGGGTGGCTCAGTTGGTTAGGCAACTGCCTTCGGCTTGGGTCACGATCCCAGAGTCCTGGGATCGAGTCCCACATCAGGCTCCCAGCTCCATGGGGAGTCTGCTTCTCCCTCTGACCTCCCTTCTCATGCTGTCTCACTCTGTCTCTCTCTCTCTCAAAAAAATAAATAAAAAATTTAAAAACAAAAATATTGTCAGTAAATTTTGAAAAGGTGATAAAAGTTCTCTTTGCTATTTTAAGTAATATTAGGTTGAACCTGATTTAAATTAAATTGCAGTTGAAGAGCATCATTTCATAAGGGTCCAATCCAATTATAATAACAGCCAGCACCTAGTCTTACTGTCCTAGATGGTTTATAAAAGTTAATATTCTTAAGCTGGCATCATTATAAAAGGCAATTCCTGGATTTGGATGCATGAAAATCCCATGTCCTTCCTGTTATGCTTTGATGTGAATTTAGGCATTGCAACACGTTCATTGTTCTGTGCATTTTATAAACGCACTTGCATTCCCCTCTGTAGTACATGGTATAATTGACAAATGTCCAAGCCACACTGTATCGTCATTTTACTCCATCCTGCAGAGGGAGCTCCTAGCTGCAATTTCTCAGGACTCTAGCTCTGTCTTTCTGACCTTTGCTGGCCCAGTAACTGTTGTCCCTCCCCACCCCTGGCTTCACCATAAGCTCCTCCAGACGCAACATCATTTTTGACCATTTCCAAATGGAACACAGACTCCTTTACAATAGGACTTTACCCACTTTGAGAAACTGGAAATATAATTTTGACAGATGTTTAAAGTGCCTAGAATACAGCTAGGTCCAGGGTAGAAGAGGAGTCATCCACCGCAGCCCATCTAGCTGGCTGAATCAATTGTTCAACTGAGACCACCTTCTTCCGAGGTGAGAACTCTTGCTTGCCCCTTACAAACTTTGCATTTTCTTATAATTTTGAAATACTTCTCTCTGCCAGCACTGCTTAGCTTCTACTGAAATCCATATCATACCACCATCATATCCTCTAGCTATCCATCCTGATATACAGTCCCTAAGCAACCCGTCCTCTTGTGAAGGGGCATGTTCATAATCAACTACCAGAGGCTCTCCACCTGAGTTCCAGAGTCCTGAATGATGGTTCCATGAAGCCTCTCCAAGTTTATATATTTGGATGTACCTAGGTTTTTCCTGAGTTCATGCACCTGATTCTTACAAAACGCTGAAAGAAGTCCCTCACCTCAAAAATATTATAATAAAAATACACCTTACTCTAGGCTCAGGGGATTAATGAAAGGAGAATCATCTCAACTTCGGGGAGATTTTTTTCCCACTGTTATTGAAGTTACTCATTCTGAAAATTTCTGTTTGAAGAAAACACACGTACAATTTGTCAACATATGTTTCAAAATTTGAGGGACATAATAGTGACATTAGGTACAAATTACTTGTTACTTCCACAGTTAAAAACACATGGAAAAAGAAGATGATTAACAAATACTTAGAGATCTCAAAAAGAAGAGCTTATATTTAATGAACTTAAAGAAATGCAAGGAATTCTCAGCCCAGTAATTTATTTCAGTCATTTCAACTTCACAGGAAGTGTGTAGAACAATGACTATAAAGTAAATAATATCATGGAACTGTATAAATTGAAGTACCTATTTTTTGTGATTGTTTTCTGTAGTACATTCCAAATATGATTTTTTTTTGTTGTTAAAAGAAAACATCCAGTAGGAAAACATGTAAATGGTATAGAATCTATACTATTGACAGCAGCTTTCATTTTAAGCAGGTCATAAGAAACAGAGAACAGCAAAACAATCAGGTATGGATGCTAACTGGCATGAAATCCAATGATCAGTACTGAGACTCTGCCTATAGAAGTTATTATTATTAGGAATATGTTGCATAAGACCATTAATCTGTTCTCCTACATTAGTTTGCAAAATTTTGCTGATGCAAGTCTACTGACCAAGAAAAGAGAGGGTGCTCTACAGGACTTTGGGACAGAACCTTGCTGAGTGGTATGCTAAGCTTTGGCCACATGATAGGCAGCAGATCCCAATTAGATGAGCTAAATGGAATGTACTAGAAGAAACAGGAAGTGCTAATGTAATTTTTGTAGGAGAATATTTTAAAGACTTAGTTGAATATGGGTAGAGAGAAAAATCAAACTCAGTAATTTTTTTTTAATTTAATTTTATTTTTTTTTAAAGATTTTATTATTTATTTGACAGACAGAGATCACAAGTAGGCAGAGAGGCAGCAAGAGAGAGGAGGAAGCAGGCTGTCCGCAGAGCAGAGAGCCCGATGCGGGGCTCGATCCCACGACCCTGGGATCATGACCCGAGCCGAAGGCAGCGGCTTTAACCCGCTGAGCCACCCAGGCGCCCCAAACTCAGTAATTTTTGAAGCAACCTACAAAGACTGCCAAAGCTCTACTTAACGACAAGTGGCCCTTCTAATTAGATACACATGTGGAGAGCTACAGTCATAGCTGAAGCACATTCATCAGAGAATAACTAACATTAAACTCAGTGTTTTCAAAGATTCTAAAACTTTATGTCACAAGGTCAGCTTTCCCATTCTTACTTGGTTATGCCTTCTTAAGAAAGAATGTATTAAACATACTATGGCTGATATAAGATACCACAGGGATTATACTCCTATTTAAACACACCCCTCCTTCGGATTTGAATGAAATCCTTGAGCAGGAACTTGGCAAAGTGTCTCCAGTGTCAATTAATTTTTAAAGACAGGGCACATGTTTTCCTACTTATGAATTCTGACAACATGAAGAGTTGAAGTTTTGATTTCTTCTGAATCTACATTCGTGTAAGGAGGAACAATTGAATAAGCTGACAGTAATAATGGCTGTAATTAAAGTGAAATTAATATTTATTGTAAAGCAGCAGTTGGCATTAAAAAACCTATATTTATATGTAGTTCTGATTATCCAAATAGAGTCAGTTTTGGGTAACTAATACTTGACTTCATTTGCACTCTGCCTCTTTCCTTTTCCCATCATGCACAGATGCTTTTTAGTTACTGAGGATGTGATGAACACTGCTGTTGCTTATCCAAGACACAAGGAGTTTCTTTCTTACAAACTGATGTTGGAGCTGGTCAACCAACGTCAGAACTCTGTGCTGAAGTTTAACCTGAAACTCTGATAGATTTACATTGCAGATGCTGACTTAGCAACTCCATTTTCCTACTTCTATTCCAAGAAAATGAGCAAAACTCTTGTCTTGTGCCTCAATATATTTAGAGATGTATCTTACCCCATCTTTGCTTATAGTTGACAGTATGTAATCTTCAATTTCTCCTAACCATGCCAATATATAAATCATGTCATAGGACCAATCCTCCATGGTTGCAGATGAAAAATCGGAAATTGTTCACAGAAAGGTAAAAAGGAGACTAAAAATTAACAAAACGATTGCCTGGCCATTTTGTCATTCCTTGGAAACTTGACAAGGCTATTTTTATTTGCTATTTTCCATTCATGTAAATAAAAGATTATGTGGCTAAACGAAGTACAACAGCCATTTCAGTATAAATGATCTAATTCCTTTATATATAAGGTAAGGAACCCATGGCCCAGGAAATGATTTCCCTAGAGTTAGTTGTTAGCAAATGTGGCTTAGGCTCTGATAAGAATGCACATTTATCCCTGCATAAAATCCATGTCTGATGTCTCAACAAGAGGACATTTCAAGAGAACATACCAAATTGTCAATTTTTTTTTTTTTTTTGGTCTATTCAGGTAACACTTTCCCAAACTCCTCTCCTCCTTTAGATCAAGGATAAAATTCTACTTCACCTGTGAATCTGATTTTGCCACATCTAGTATCTCATCTGTGAAATTTTACTTGCTATGACATCTGTCTTCTGCATGGTGCTTTAATGGAGGGCTAGATAGAGCACTTATTTAATAAATTCTTTTTCTAAGATTTTATCTATTCCTTTTAGAGAAAAAGAGAGTGAGCAAGCATGTGAAAGGAAAGAAGGGCAGAGGGAAGCGGGCAAGACAGAATCCCAAGCAGACTCGTGTGCTGGGCATGGAGCCTGATACTGGGCTCTATCTCACGACTCTGAGATTATGACATGAGCTGAAATCAA
>ML109552.1:0-31434 GCA_003697995.1 Taxidea taxus jeffersonii
GCTAAGACTTGTAAATTTTACTATTAGATGGCGGGGTGTGGGCCGATTCCTATTGATTTTGAGGGGTGTTCTCTGCACCTCCTGGATTTTGATGCTTGTTCCCCTTGCTATATTAGGGAAATTCTCTACAATAATCCTCTCCAGTATACCTTCTGCTCCTATTTCTCTTTCTTCTTCTTCTGGAAAACCAATTATTCTAATGTTGTTTCGTCTTATGGCATCACTTATCTCTCGAATTCTCCCCTCGTGGTCCAGTAGTTGTTTGTCTCTCTTTTGGTCAGCTTCTTTATTCTCTATCATTTGGTCTTCTATATCACTAATTCTGTCTTCTGCCTCATTTATCCTAGCAGTAAGAGCCTCCATTTTTGATTGCACCTCATTAATAGCTTTTTTTATTTCAACTTGATTAGACTTTAGTTCTTTTATTTCTCCAGAAAGGGCTTTCATTTCTCCGGACAGGGTTTCTCTAACATATTCCATGCCTTTTTCAAGCCCAGCTAGAACCTTGAGAATCGTCATCCTGAATTCCAGATCTAACATATTACCAATGTCTGTATTGATTAGGTTCCTAGCCTTCGGTCCTGTCTCCTGCTCTTTTTTTTGTGGTGAGTTTTTCCACCTTGTCATTTTGTCCAGATAAGAATCCGCTGTTCTCCTTGTTAAGTGAACTTGGTCTTGGCTGTATTTCTTTGATCTTCTGGGGGAGGGGCCTGTTGTAGTGATTCTCAGGTGTCTTTACCCCAGGCGGAGTTGCACCGCCCTTACCAGGGGCCGGGCTAAGTAATCCTCTCAGGTTCGCTTTCGGGAGCTTTTGTTCCCTGAACACTTTCTGTAGAGTTCCAGAGGACGGGAATGACAATGGCGGCCTCCCAATCTCCGGTTCAGAGGAGCCGAGAGCTAGGGGCCCCAGTCTTCAGTGCGCCTTCATAGAAAAGCGTTTAATCCCTCCGGTTTCCCCAGCCCACGTTTGGGCTCGGAGAACGCGTGCACTTGGAGACGGCGCTCAGAGAAAATCGCGCGTCATCAGTCCCGTCTCACTGGCTTCTGGGAGTGCTCCGAGCTCACCCAGCCTGTGACCAAGCGTCTCTGTCTCTGGTAGAGTCCCACCTGGAGTCTCCGGACCCCGTAGATCCCTGAGCTCTCCCGGGTCGGAGTCTCCCCGGATCTTGTGGGGACCCCTCGCACAGAGCACCGGCCAGTGCCACAGAGCACCGGTCCGTGCCACAGACCACTAGGAAATCTCGGCTCTGTCTCCACAGCCGGCTTCCCCGCTCTAATACCTGTGAGCTCTGCGACACTCAGATACCCCCGATCCTTCTGTGACCCTGAGGAACCTGAGTCCACGTTGTCCCCGTGAGGTCTTCACCCCAGTTTAGCCTCTGGAGTGATGTCCCTCCATGGAGCCGACTTTTAAAAGTTCTGATTTTGTGCTCCGCCGCTTGCCGGGAGCCGGCCCCTCCCCCTGGGGTCTATCTTCCCGTCGGGTTGGATTCACTTCTCTGCTGGTCCTACCTTTTAGTAAGTGGACGATTTTCTGTTTCTAGAATTGTTGTTTTTCTTCTCTTTGATCTCCTGTTGGATTCATAGGTGTTCAGAATGGTTTGATAGGCTATCTAGCTGATCTCCTGCTGTCTGATGTCATCTCAGCCTGCTACTTCTCCGCCATCTTGATTCCTCCCCCCCCCTTTTTTTTTAACTTGGATTTTGGTCCTCTGTTGTCTTGTGGACTTCTGAATTTCATAATTTAGTTTAGTTTTATTATTTTGCTAGTGTTGTTACATGTAATAATCACATATATTTATAAAAATAATCTCAGTGAGGTGTGCCTGGGTGGCTTATATGGTTTTGTCTAAGTCTTGATTTTGGCTCAGGTCATGGTCTCAGTATTGTGAGACTGAGCCCCGTGTTGGGCTCCACTCTGGGATGGAGCCTGCTTAAGATCCTCTTTCTCGGGGCACCTGGGTGGCTCAGTGGTTTAAGCCTCTGCCTTCAGCTCAGGTCATGGTCTCAGGGTCCTGGGATCGAGCCCCACATTGGGCTGTCTGCTCAGCAGGGAGCCTGCTTCTCGCCCCCCCCATCTCTCTCTGCCTGCCTCTCTGTCTACTTGTGATCTATCAAGTAAATAAAAATCTTAAAAAATACATATATATTTAAAAAAAAAATCCTCTTTCTCCCTCTCCCTCTACCCCTTCCTCTCTCTCTAACTCTCTCTAAAAAAGAAAAAATAAATAAATAAAGAAAAACATAATAATCTGAGTGAATAAAGTGAGTGCAATATTCACAAGAAAACACAATTTTAAGGCTCTATGGAGGTCCACAACAAAAGAAAACCATCCTCAATATTTTTGTGTATTTCTTAATTTTTTTATACTTTGTGTTATCTGTTCTGTATTTGTAAATGTGATTGCTTATTCAAAGTTGTTGTATTTCTTTCTTTCTTTTTTTTCTATTTTATTTTTTTCCTTTGCTGCTACTAGTTCATGGGGTCCTACAAACTGTGAACTCATAGAACAACAAGGTCTTACATGTATTCTCCATCCCTTAGTCCTCACTTCAGCACCAGGCCTGAGAAATCCGTTCAATAATTCCTTCTCAGTTATTGACTTGAGTAATTCCTAATGTGTAATACTGACTTGGTCTTCTTGACATCTTAATTAGAATACTTTTCAGCTCCTAAAGTAATATGTATTGTTTTCTACTTCTGTCAAAGATTGTAAGTATGTATGAACATATATTTCTCAAATTATAAGCTTATCTCTTTTCTGGATTCAATTTAATATGAAAAACTTGACATATCATTGCTTCCTTTAAATATTCCCCACCTTAATTACTGGTTTTGATTTATTTCATAGGCAAGTTATACTCAGATTACTGTAATTGAATTATGTATTTAATATATTTTATTTTTTATAACTTCTCAGCAGCATCCTATTTTATAGTTACATTTACAATACTGCTAAATTAAATTCCACATTGTTCTTTTTTTTCAAAGCTTAATAATGATCACTTTATGCCAGCTTACAAAAATTATCTTGATTTACGTCTTAATGTGATGTGACGTATGTCCTCAAACATTTGATACACATATATTGTGATATCATTACTATCATAGTGTTATCACCTGCATCACATCACATAATTACCATTTCTTTTTTCTTTTTTTTTGAGAGCATTTCAGATCTACTCCCTTAGCAACTTTCTAGTACATAATACAGTATCATTTACTATGATTGCCATGCTGTACATTTGATCCCCAGAACTCACTTGTTTTATAGCTGGAAGTTTGTACACTGACCATCTCTTTCCTCTTACGTCCAACCCCTGTTAACCACCATTCTGGTTTCTGTTTCTATGAGGTCATCTTTTTTAGATTCTGCATATAAGTGATATCACAGTATCTGTCTTTCTCTGTTTGGCTTATTTCACTTAGCATAATGCCCTCCAGTTCTTTCTCTTTTGTTATTATGAACACTGTTAGATTGACTCCAATAGGAATCCTGCATTGCATAGTCCATCAAAATGATTATGTTAAAGCCAATGATTTCCATGTTGAAAAATCCAATAGACCCTTTCAACTACAGTGATACTTGAGTTCTCTGAAGCCCATGTGATGACCAGCCACCTCTTTCTCCTTATCACAGTATAAGTATTTGATATCTGTGGTATCACAGTCTCCTTTGAGTTACAATTACTTTTCTGTCCACTTTTTTTTCACTTTCTTCTTCTACACTTCTTTTTTTTTTTTTAAGATTTTATTTATTTATTTGACAGAGAGAGATCACAAGTAGGCAGAGAGGCAGGCAGAGAGAGAGGAGGAAGCATGCTCCCTGCCAAGCAGAGAGCCTGATGTGGGACTCGATCCCAGGACCCTGAGATCATGACCTGAGCCGAAGGCAGAGGCTTAACCCACTGAGCCACCCAGGTGCCCTCTTCTTCTACACTTCTAATAAATATCAGATTTATAAGCACTTATTTTATGTAGTAATTATTCTACTCTATTAGTATTTTCTCTCTAGGATCCTAGTATTAATTAAACACAATTTAGCTTCGGCCTATTTTCTGAGATCTCTCAAAATCTAATATGTCCAAAATTATGTTTTATTTCTGCTAAACTTCAAGCTCCCCACAACATGTGCATTGTAATAGATAGCACCTACATATCTAGCTACAAAATCTAGACATATGAAAGACATATTTAATTATTTGTTGTTCTTTACTTCCTACTCAATTCCCTTTACCTGAAAATAACCCTTAATACTTGTAGATGAATAATTTCCCTTTTTTTCTTAAAGTTGCAGCTTATTAATTTTTTAAAGATTTTATTTATTTATTTAGTTGAGAGAGAGAGCAAGAGAAAGTGGGGGAAGGGAGAGGGACAAGCAGACTCTGAACTGAGTGTGGAGCCCTATGCGGGTCTCCGTCCCAGGATCCTGAGATCACAACCTGAGCCCAAACCAAGAATCGGACACTTAACTGACTGAACCACCCAGGCACCCCCAAAGTTGCAATTTAAATATTACTTCCTCTAGCTTTATGCTAAGTATTATAAGAAGGTATCAAATATGCTTGGCTCATAGTTGATGTTCAATGTATGTTTGAGTTTATCTGCAACTTTCCATATGATAAGAATCCAGAGGATAGAAACTCATAAAAAGCTTATGGCTTTTAGAATAACTTAATATTTCATATATAAAATGTATCAATCTTATCCTTAAAAGGCTTAGAATTTAGAAGATAAAGGCACGGTCAAATCTATGTAAATATAAAAAAAAGGAACATAAAAGTGTGATCTGCAAATCCTGCTTCTTGTCATTCTCTTCATGCCATGTTCATCATGCGGTCATGTTTACATTAGTATATTGGGACAGAAGGATATGAATCCTGATATGGAGGAGGAAATTCCTAGAACTCACATTTATTAAATGTCTCCTATATCCTAGTTCAAGACCCTATAAATAAACTATCCACATTAGTTTTCATAGCAAGATTTTTGGATATATGATATTAATCATTTTATCCAAATTGGGAAATTTGTTTTCAGAAATATTAATTTACATTCACAAGTATATATCCCATTCACCAAATTTAAGATATAAATCAAAACACATTTAATCATGAAGGATATGATCTTTATATTGTATTAGTCTATACTTGACTCTAATTCTTTTATCTTCTAGGGTTATTAAATTTTGATTGACATGCTGTATATAATATTGAGAAAAATAATTCATTTCCTTCATCCAATAGGCAAAAATGTCAATATATTCTATGTGTCTTTACATCTTTTACAAATCTTAGTTGAGTTCCTTCCCTCTTCTATGTCATCTAATCAGTGGATTAGATGGATATTCATAAATTAAATCTGGAGACAGCACTTTAAGTATATATCAAACCAGGGACACCAATTACAATATTAAGCAGCTGAACGAATAAAAAATAAATGCAACATAAATAATTCAATGTTCCTTTTTTAAAATATTTTCTTCAACAATGAACAGGGAAAAAAACACTTAAAAATGCAGGGTACATAATGAATTGAAGAAAAATCAATGTTATAGTTTATTAATAGGTTTGGTAAATTACACTTTTAAGGAAAGTGGAAGAGGAAAGATCAAATTTGAATTAGTATTTCATTATGATATATTTCACTAAACTTCTTCATCTCTCAAGATTTTCTATTTCATCAGTTTATTTGAATTTTATATATAATTTGGGAACTCTGACAAGTCAGAATTTAATATTTACAAAGTGTTTTACAATAACCCAATATGTCAAGTCAGTGTTATTTTACTTGGTTTTCAGTATGGGTTAAAATGTATGAGTAGTTTATCATGATAACTAATTTGATAGGACAAAGTAACTGTGTAAGAGCTATGCACCCTAAAATCTTACTTAATTCGTTCTGTCAAATTAGATAGCATAGAAGGAAAAAGTAGTTGTCAAGCTATTTAGCAACAATTAGGCAATTGACATCCTTCAAAGAAAGTGGAAGCTATGAATGATTCTTTTCATACTTTTCAAATATCTGTATTGGTATTGACTAGACCAAAAAATACTTAAAAACCTGGGCAGCTTCATTGTAAAATGAACTGTTGTTGTTCCAGTTAACTGGAAGGCCTCCAGAAAAATTAAATACAGGAGTGACCTTAAACAGATCACTGTCCTCCCTTAGAGCTCAGCTCCTCATGTTAAAAACAAATGGTTTGCTGTGACCAGTGTTCCTCAAAATAGCCTTACATACTAGTCATGGGGAAATCTAATATAAAAATAATTTCCTGATCAAGTTAGTTTTAAAAATATTTGTTTCAGTGCCCCTTCTGGAGAATCATAATTCATATTATTATTATTTTATGCAGTTTGTGTTTCATTGGCTAAATAATTATTGACTGCTAACTATTTGCTAGGCACTGTGATTTACATTATTTTCATAAAAGGTCTGAGAAATACTAAGGCATAAAACAAAATACAAAAAAGAAATTAAATACCTTTTAAACTATGCCTCATCCAGCACTTTTCAAGGTAATTTGATCATAGAAAATATTTTTAATCATGAAACACTCCTCATTCCTTCCATTCCTTGATGGACCATACAGTGGGGAATACCGGATAATCAATAAACCCTATCCTAGTTCAAAATGGTATGCTAAGTAATCCCAAAATAATCTCTATATCATTATATTTGTAACATGAATATGAAGATAAATATATAACTGTTTTACCCTTTCCTTCAGAAAAAGGGGTCCACACCAATCATGGAGTTTTCAAATGCTTGGGATATAAGTGCCAGATTTACATTTCTGTGATAACTTATTACATTATAACTCATCTAGTTGTGTATGGATTGCCAACAAATTCTGTATCACTATTCATAGACTCATGTCATTATTCATAAAGCAATACAATTATAGAACTACATATGTACTTTGAGTCTCTGATCTTTAACTTTTTTCTACATGGTTTATTGTCCTATTTGGTTGTTGTTGCCTAAAATTTATTCCTTATATACTTCTTTATTTCTTCTTTTATATCCTGTTCATCAAAAGATCATATTTACACTTAAAATTCCACTAGTAGTTCTCTGAGCTTTAGTACTCATACGTAATTCTGGAGAGTAATAACAGATAACATTTGCCATGGCCATACTAAGAGAGGCAAAGACATCAACTCATTTAATCTTCATAATGATAAGTCTTTTTTTTTTTTTTTAGATGAAGATCTATTTATTTATTTATTTGACAGAGAGAGATCACAAGTAGGCAGAGAGGCGGGTGGGGTGGGGGGACCAGGTTCCCTGCTGAGCAGAGAGCCTGATGCGGGGCTTGATCCCAGGACCCTGAGATCATGACTTGAGCTAAAACAGAGGCTTAACCCACTGAGCCACCCAGGCACCCCAAATCCTCATAATAAGTCTTATGAGTCAGGTTTTATATCAAACTCATCTATTTACTTATCTTGGAGTGTTGTTATAGTTGCTATAAGAATTTGGAAGGTATGTAAACCATCTACCATATAAAAATTCATAGCACATGGCAGGTACTCAAGTGGTGATGATGAGGATGAGGATGAGGATGATAATTGTGAATGACTTGAAATAAATCATTCTTACTCAGACTCTGTCAATTCTAAAAGGGCAATTAGTTTGAAATAATAAATAATCTTGGTCAGACCTATGCCAAAGGCACTTTGTCAGGGGATTTCATTATTTTAATTTTTTATTTCCAATGCTACTCCCCGAAAATTTAAAGAGATTTGTCTGTGGGAATGTGTTGACTTCAGAACCAATATTTAATTAACACTAATTCCTTAGTAGCATCTCAATTAAGACAATTTCTAGAATTGTGAGAATTTTTACAAGTTCATGTATTTTAGGGTAAAAACAAACAAATGAAAAGCAAGCAAACAAACAACAACAAAACTGTAATTCCATATTTGGTTAGAGGAGAAATTCATTGACCATAGGTGATAAGTCAAATATATTAGACTACGAAGGCATTTCTTGACTTACTACTCTATATTTGACTCAAGCCAGCCAAAGGCATTACTTTTGCTCATTGTTTTCTCTCTCATTACTCGCCTCCTAGAATCTTCACTAGTGTGCCCCCATTCCATTCTATCTTCAAAGTCAAAGTATAGTTCAGGCAAAAGAAAATTCTCAGTTCTTAAAATTACCAAGTACCACTGATATTTAAATTGACCATTTGTAGAGTGCTTGGAGGGCTCAGGTGGTTAAGCATCTGACTCTTGATTTCAGCTCAGGCCATGATCTCAGGGTCGAGATCGTGGGATTGAGCCCCATGTCAGGTTCTGCAATCAGCAGATTCTGCTTGTCTCTCTCCCTTTGCTCTTCTCTGACCTCCCCGACCCACTCTCCCTCTATCTCTAAAATAAGTAAAATCATTAAAAAAAATAAATTGACCATTTGTATAGCACTCATCCTCTACCCAACTTCTGTTTAGATCTCTTATCCTTTTGGCATCCATCTATTCTAAAATCTGCTACTACATGTCCTTTTTTTGTTAAATGTTCTAGCTAGGAGAAACAAAAACTAAATCCTGCCTACAGAAAAAAAAAAAAAAAGATTTATCAGTGCATATTTGATAAGGACATAAACTGCCATAGGAGGCCAGCTAGCTTCCGTGCAAAAATATTCAAGGAGCATGGCAATGCCTAAAGGTAAATCAAAGAATTCAGCTTTTAAAGGAGTAGAATCTTTTGTGCTTTACTAGGAAACTGATGCCCAATTTTGCATTTACCTGAGACAGTACACACTTGCTATTGTATTGTCCCACAAATCAAGTTTAAACATTGTTCTATGTGTGCCTAAGATAGTATGTAATTTGTGGAGGCTAGAACTACCAAAAGAAAAGGACAATCAATCAAGTAATTATAATGTATTATGATGTAGAGTGGCATAAAAAGTAGTATGGAAGCTAAACAAAGTATATAGAGTATATAGTTTATTTTCATATTTTTCATATTAGAAACAAAAGGATAGGATAGATACGAAGTGATCACTTGGGCTGTATTCTTGAAATATTCATAGAACTTCACCAGGAAGTGAAAGAGGGATAAATATAATAGGAGGATTATTTAAGTAGGAAATTTCTAACTATGTTTAGAAAAATGTACACAGGGTTTAAGAATAAGTTTAAAGTAGGAAATCCATGTACTGTTTATGTTATGTAGACATAATGAAATGAAGACTATTTAATATTATTTTGTTACAGTTCTTCAATTGTACTTGAGTTAATTGTACTTGAGTATGTGAACATTAAATTCATTAATATATGAATGGTAATAAGAATGTTCTTAGAGCAGTGCCTAGCACCCAGGATTATGTAAGTGTCACTGTTATCATTATTAGTGTTATTATTCTTATGAGTAACAGACTTCTTTTTTTGATTCATAATCTTAAAAAATAATCAAAGTGAATACTTTTAAAAACTATTCACATTCTTGCATAACTAATTCAAATTGACCTCTTATTCCTATTTTTCTAAAACAATGAAGAGAGAATATATTTGATCATAAAATTTTTTTTAAAGATTTTATTTACTTATTTGTTAAAGAGAGAGAGAGAGCGAGCACAGGCAGAGTGGCAGGCAGAGACAGAGGGAGAAGCAGGCTCCCTGCCAAGCAAGGAGCCCGATGTGGGACTCGATCCCAGGATGCTGGGATCATGACCTGAGCTGAAGGCAGCTGCTTAACCAACTGAGCCACCCAGGTGTCCCTGATCATAAAATTTTTAAAAATTCTGCCCATTTATTTATCTAAGTTCCTACTGCATAAATCCCATACAATGTGTTAACATTTCAGTTTTAAGTTTCCTAAAACAATATAATATGCCATTTGAATATCATTTTCAAATCCTTTTTGAAGCCCACTTGGGGAAAGGCAGTGAGAACAGAAATTAATTATTCAATTTTAAAGATTATGGAATATGACCCTAATAAAGATAACAACAGTATGATCAACAGTATCCTGGGAGACAATAAACCACATCCATATAAGATAGCAAACTTAATCAATCAATAAATAAATCAATAAATAATCAAACTTAATAAACTTAATCAAAATATGTTCTTATTGCTCCACTGATCAGCCTTCCCCTATCTCTCTTCTTCTCCTTGAGCATCCCTATTCCCTGAGACAGAACAATATGGAAATTAGGCCAGTAAGTAACCCTGAAATAACCTGTGTCACCCGTAAGTGAAAGGAAGAGCGGGATGTCTTTCACTTTAAGTCAAAGCTAGAAATGATTAAGTCTAGTGAGGAAGGCACATCCAAAGCCAATGTAGGCCCAAAAGCTAGATCTTTTGTATCAACCACATCCCAGTTGTGAATGCAAAAGAAAATATTTTAAAAGAAATAAAAATGTGCTACTCTAATGAACACATGGATGATGAGAAAGCAAAACGGTCTTATTATTGATATGGAGAAAATTTTAGTGGTCTGGATGGAAAAATCAAACAGCCACAACATTTACTCAAGCCAGAGCCTAATCTAGAGCAAGGCCTAACTCTCTAATTCTGTAAAGGCTAAGAGAAATGAAGAAGCTGTAGAAGAAATGTTCAAAGCTAGCAGAAGTTGGTTCATGAGGTTTAAGGAAAGAAGCTGTAGAAGAAACGTTCAAAGCTAGCAGAAGTTGGTTCATGAGGTTTAAGGAAAGAAGCTGTCTCCAAGACAGAAAAGTGCAAGGTGAAGCTGTAGGTGCTTATGTAGAAGCTGCAGCAAGCTCTCCAGAAAATCTAGCTGATAATTAAGGAAATTGGCTACTCTAAACAATAGATTTTCAGTGTAGATGAAACAGCTTTCTGTTGGAAGAAGATGCCATCTAGGACTTTTCATTGCTAGAAGAGAGAAGTCAATGCCTGGCTTCATAGTTTGAACAGACAGATGAACTCTCTTTTTAGGGGCTAGTGTAGCTGGTGACTCTCAGTTGAAGCCAAGGCACACTTACCATTCTGAAACCCTAGTTCCCTTACAAATTATGGGGCACCTGGGTGGCTCAGTCGTTGAGCATCCAGCTGTTGGTATCAACTCAGGTCATAAGCTCAGGGTCATGAGATAGAGCCCCACATGAAGCTCCAGAGTCTGCTTGGGATTATCAGCCTTTCCTTCTACCCCTCACCCTGCTTATGTTTGTATTCTCTCTCTCTCAAATAAATAAATAAATAAATATCTTAAAATATTAAAAAAAAAGAATTTTGTTGGATCTATTCTGCCAGAATTCTGTAAATAGAACAATAAACCTGGATGACAACACATCTGTTTACAACCTGGTTTACTGAATATTTTAAACCCACTGTTTATACCTACTGCTCAAAATAAAGATTTCTTTCAAAATACAACTGCTCTTTGACGATGTGCCTGGTCACCTAAGAGCTCTGATGGAGATATCCAATGAGATTAATGTTATTTTCATGTCTGCAAACACAACATTTATTCTGTAGCCCTTGGATCAAGGAGTAATTTTGACTTTCAGATCTTACTATTTAAGAAATGCATTTTGTAAGGCTGTAGATGCCAGAGATGGAGATTCCTCTGATGGATGGGAGAAGTAAATTCTGGAAAGGTTTAACTATTTTTCATACCATTAAGAATATATGTGATGCATGGGAAGAAGTCAAAATATCAACATCAGCCAGAATTTGGAAGAAGTTCATTCCAACCCTCATGAGTGTCTTGGAGAGGTGGAGGAAGTAACTGCAGATGTAGCAGAAAAAGCAAAGAAACTAGAATTAGAAGCAGAGCCTGAATTGACGCTGCAAACTGCATTGTTGTCTTATTTTTAGAAATTGTCTCAACCACCCCAAGCTTCATCAGCCAGCACCCTGATGAGTCAGCAGCCATCAACATCAAGGTAAGAACCTCCATCAAAGATTACAATTTGCTGAAAGCTTAGGTGATGGTGAACATTTTTTAGCAATCAAGTATTTTTTTTAAATTAAGGTATGTACATTGTCTTCTTTAAACATAATTCTGTCAAATACTTAATAGACTATAGTATAGTGTGAATATAACTTTTAGAGACATTGAAAAACCAAAACGTTCATTTGACTAACTTTATTGCAAAATTCACTTTCTTGTAGTGGTCTTAAATGGAACCTGTAATATCTTGGAGGTACAGCTGTATTATACATACTATATAGTGCATAATAAATGACTTTAGTTTGCTGTGAAGTATAAAAAAGTGACTTACTATGTTATTTCTTTCAAGAGTAAAAAGTGTATGAATCATTCAATTTCACAGAATTAACAACTAGAGGAAGTTCCAAGCCTCAAACCCTTTAAGAAAATCTTAACCCTCTTTTGTTCTTTGACAAAAAGGATTTGAGGCAACCGCCACGGTTTGAGCACTTTCAACATGGCAATAAATATTCTAAGTCCTTTATATGTGTTTTTGTACAGTAAACTTACACAGTAGGTATTTTATGATTAATGAAAGGAGGGCTCAGATGAATTAAGTGGCTCGGTCTGGGGTGACTCCAGTTCTCTCTCATCAGAAAGCCTATATTCCAAACCAGTTAAGCATGCTCTTTATATGATCTATGGATGGGCCTCACTTACTCAGACCAAAATGAAACTTTTATAAAAGCAACAAATTAATCATACCCATTTTTATCACAAAGAGAATTTCAGAGAATTCATCAAGTTTATGTCTTTTGATACTCAGTCTTACTGACTCTAATGACCTTGAACATAACCTAGGTTTCATAAATACTGTTTTTAGAGGACATGGGGATGAAATCTCTTCTCTGCCTCTGATGGTTGAACAACTGTATAAAGTTCTAGAAACCAGTAACTCAGGCAAGTATGTCCCATCTATCTCCTAGTTTCTGCATTCCTGGCAGAATTTTTATTTTTTCATTGAATCACTGTGTTACTAATGATTATATAATTTAAGAAAACAGCAAAAAAAGTTGTGTGAGAAACTCCTGTTGATGGAACACTGTAATTAATTAGACCTTAAACATCAAGTTTTTACTCTGATGACAATAGAGTGTTTTTTATTGGAGTATATTTGCATTTCCAAATATATGGTCATTCTATTCACCATTTGTGAACCAAATAAATTTATGATTTAGCCCTAAATTAATTCTTAAGAGATAAGGATTGTACATGTACTTACAAGATGAGAACATCAATTGGAATGTTCCTAAGATTGTTAAAAAGCTACTGATACACACCAAATAAAATGGGAGAGAAAGTATATTCATCACTGTAAAATATCCATTGCAAAATCCCAGTTTATTTAAAAAAAAAAAAGATGTAAAAGTTTAAAATGTCGAATATGGTCCTTTCCTATATTATTAAAGCATCAAAATAATCCCTCTTGCTCATAAGCTGGACATCCAAACACAATGATTATCTGTAGGTGAAAATTGTACCCCACATTTATTTAATAGAATAAAATAGAAGATAAAATGTGATATTCATGTAACATGTATTTGAGACATATAACATACTTTACATATTCTCCATAGTGCAATATGGTGATTATTTTCCTTCTACATAGAGCAATCCAATATTCAATAAAAAAAGTCCTTGTATTTCAGGGTGCCTGGGTGGCTCAGTCAGTTAAGTGTCTGACTTTGGCTCAAGTCATGGTCTCAGGATCTTGGAATCGAGCCCCATGTCAGGCTTCCCACTCAGCAGGGGGTCTTCTTGTCCCTGTGCCCTTCCCCTGACTCATGTACGCTCCTTCTTTTTCTCAAGTAACTAAATAAAATCTTTTTTAAAAATATTTTTAAAGATTACTTATTTATTTATTTGACACAGAGGGAGAGAGAGAGATCACAAGTAGAGAGGCAGCAGAGAGAGGGGGGGAAAGCAGGCTCCTTGCCGAGCAGAGAGCCTGATGCGGAGCTCAATCCCAGGACCCTAAGATCATGACCTGAGCTGAAGGCAGAGGCTTAACCCACTGAGCCAAACGCCCCCTAAATAAAATCTTAAAAAAAAAAAAAAAAGTCATTGTATTCCAGGGAAGATGAGTTTTTAACCTTAACAGTGTTAGAACTACAAAGGGCTTGGCCATCATTTTACCTGACTCCTTTTTTCAAGTGGGTACTGCACTCAAATAAGGGATTCAGGACCTGACCTCAATAAGATCAACTTGAAAGAAGAGACACTGACATAAATTGAGTTATAGGTCAGATCCATGGAAATTCTTAGAAATTAATCTTATAAACTGATATCAGATTATGGCCTCTTGGTCAGTCAGGGTTCTAGCTTCTACCAGAGTCTCCCTCCTCACTTCTCTGTGTGTGTGCGTGTGTGTGTGACAATTATATTCTCACTATTCACAATTTACAAGCCAAATACACTTATGATTTAGTACTAGATCTACTTTTAAAGAATGCATTTTAAAAAATTTATTGTATATAATATATATTATAAAATGTGGTTATATATAACTGTATTATATATATTATATATTATAAAATGTGATTTTTAGTATATTTAGTATATTTGTAGCTATGTGCAACCACCACTATAGAAACATTTAGAACATTTTCCTGCACCTCCTCTGCAATTTAGTTATCACTCCCATATCTCATCATCATCCTCATCCCTAAGCAATTTCTAATTTATTTTTCTCTACAGAATTGTCTATTATGGTATTCTATGCAAATGCAATCACAAATTATGTGTTCTTTTGTGACTTTTCTTTCACTCAGCATTATAGTTGCATGCCTTCTTTAGAGAGTCTCAGTACTCCATTCCTTCTCAAGGCTTAATTCCATTTTATAATATATCAGTCAGAGTTCTCATATAATATTACCTAATATATAAATATTATATATATATAAATATATGGCTTATTTAAAATAATTAGCTCCTTGATTCTTGGGATTGGCTAGTCTGAAATCCACAAGGCAAGCAGACAGGAAACTGAGGTAGGAATTGGTAATACAGTCTTAAGGCAGAATCTCTTCTCTAGGCATCATCTATCTACCTTCCTTTCTCTCTTTCTTTCTTTCTTTTTCTTTCTTTCTTCCTACCTTCCTTCCTTTCTTCTTTCTTTCTTTCCTCTCTCTTTTTTGTCCTTACTTCCCTTCCTCCCTCCCTCCCTCCCTCCCTCCCCCCTTCCTTCCTTTCCTTTCTTTTCATTTTCTTTCCTTTCCTTTTTTTTTGTTTGTTTGTTTTTAAGACCTTTCAATTTATTAAATGAAGTCATCAACACTATCAAGAGTAATCACCTTTACTTAAATGCAACTGACTATAGATGTTATGTGTGTGTCCCCCCAACAATCACATTAATATGTTAAAATCTGGACACCCAGTACCTCAGGCACAATTATGTTTGTAGATAAGAACTTTAAAGAGGTAATTATGGTTCAATAAGGTAATATGAGTGGGCCCTAATCCATTTGACTGAATTTGAAGATAAAGCCTTCAAAAAAGTAATTAAATTAAAATAAGCTCAATAGAGTGGGCCTGTAATCCAATATGACTAGTATCCTTACAAGAAGACAAAAACAGGGGTGCCTGGGTGGCTCAGCTCTTTACTTCCAAGTTCAGCTCAGGTCATGATATCAGGGTCCTTGGGATAGATCCTTACATCAAGTCCCACAGCGGGCTCCACACTCAGTAGGGACTCTGCTTGTCCTTCTCTCTCTCTCTCTCTGCCCCTCCCTCAGCTCACACTCACTCTCTCAAATAAAATATTGAAAACAAACAAACAAACAAAAAGGAAAAGAGACACCAGCAATGAAGACATATAGAAGAAAGGCCATGTGAGGACACAGCAAGAAGACAGCCATCTGCAAGCAAAGTAAAGAACCTTGGGAGAAACCAGTCTTGCCAATACACTGATCATGGATTTACAGGCTTGAGAACTGACAAGTTAACTTTTATTGTTTAAGCCAGTCATATTTTGTTATGGCAGCCCTAGATGATGGCCTTTTGATTTGAACTAAAACATTGGCTATTCCCTGAGTCTCCATAATCTCCTTGGTTAATTCCTTAAAATAAATCTTTTTCAATATCTCTCTCTCTTGATCTCCCTCTTCCATCTCTCCTTATCCCACCCCATTCCCGTTCTCCCAGAGTCACAGAGCTAGTACACAACGGTGATGACATTTCAAATCAGCAGTCCCATTGCAGAATCTATAATCATAACCACTATACTATATGACTCAAAACATTGTATTGAAACATCAATTTTGTTTGAAGATTTGGGGAAAACACATTACTTTTATATTAAAATAAGCAAAGATACATTATGTAGCAGAATGCAAAAAGTATGTGAAATTTTAATATGAAACAGGAGACTTCAAAGAATGTCTGTTCTTATATCTGGTTTGCTTCGGGCTTAGGCATTTGATCTCTGGGGGTATGCATTCACTGCCCTGTGCTGATATGAGTATTTCAGTGAAAAACATGACAATTTCTACATTGCATAAAGTTTCTCCTTGCTGTGTGTTGAATCTGTTAATATTTATAACTTCCTTTTAGGCATGTGGTTAAGCCAAACTTTTCATAACTTAGGAAAAAATAAAAATACCTGAATACAGAAGCACATAAACAGAGTTACACTGGAAGACTCTAGATTGCCTGTGTGGGTGATTTCACTTTCCCTCCCAGAATCTCAATAATGTCACAGGTTTTGTGGGACGTGAGTGGAAACCACTACCACCAAAAGGATGGCAGAAATCCAGGCCCCATTCACGTCAGGGGGTGTGGAGAGCTGAGATTTGGGGCCCCGTGCCATCAGTTCTAAATTTGGCAGATGACACAAAAGTTGCTTTTAACACTTTGTGTTGTGCATTCTGCGGCTTGCCAAAAACACATTTTCCCCCTCAGTCGAATGGAGATTGTGTCAGTTGGAAACTTCACTCTACTAAAACTATAGACTTTTTCTAAACAGAACATGCCTTTTTTAATCCTAAATGTCTTTGATTGGATTATTCTGAGGTTTTCTTCCATCACTAAGAAACCTTGTTATCATATGGAAAAAGCAAGAAAGCCTGATTAAAAACGATGGAAAGCTAGAGCTAGTCAGAATGTTTAGAGATCTTCAAAATAACATTGACCAATGAAATTGAAATATATTTTAATGAAATGAAACATATCATACAATCAATATATTTCTACACTTAGAGGGACAATCTGGGCAGGTGTCTTAATCTCTGATTTTGAAATTGAAAAATAAAGATATAACAAATTAGGCTTTGATATAGAATTCATATAGAAAAACTTAGCAGGTAGCAAGTACTTGTTGTATGAGTTAATTAGGTAAATTTAAGGTAGTTACATATTTATATGTAAGTTCAACCCATACAAATGGAATGGTCCACATGACTATTAAGAAATGTATAGATAATCAGTATCATCAAGAAATACCTAAAGCACGTAGTTTAATGGTGTTTTAGATAACATTACATGCCACAAACCCTACCAAAAAATTCTCAACCCTGTGTGAATCATCTCATTTTTACGAATAGTAACAATGAGATTTAAGGGTCACAGAAGTTGTAACTCACAGAGGATAGATTTGAACCCATGATAGTCTCATTCCCCAATCTTTGCTCTTTCTAATGAACCTTCAATAATTTGGAAGTACAGGAAGTATTTTCCTCATCAACCCATCAAAAAGTGTTCTCACAGGTGATCACCTGAGTTAACACAACTGTGACTAAGGCCACAGGTATAAATGTTCTGAAGTATAGAATTTTTCTGAAATTGTAAATGAAACTGTCAGTCAATAAGGCCTCTTGGTAACCTAGACAATTAAGAACAAGAAAAAATATGTGTTTGTTTGGTAGTTTTCTGTAGCCTCAGTATATTCCATGGTACCACAGCTAATGAATCTATCATTTACGTTTTCTGTATTTGTATGTTAGAGTCATCAAGCTAATGATTTCAAAATAGAGATTTTTTTTTTAAATTTGTGTGTAGCATTTTGGCAAGTTTAGGTCAAATTCAGATAGAAAACAGTGAGCCTGAGGGATGGCTTAAATATTCTAGCTAACCTCAATAGTAATTTTAATATTGATGATAAAAAGAAAAAGTTCTATATGAACTCTTTATATTCTAGAAAATATGCTCATATAAATGATCTCATTTCTTCTGTGTAACACTTCTCTGAGGCAGACAGGAAAGTTTACCATTTTCTTTTTAAAAATGAAGAAGCTGGAGCTCGTAATGATGAAGTAATGTGCCCATTAACATAGGCTCTTGAAAGATAAAGTCTATCTTGAAGCTTATCTTTTAACTTTATCCATCATACTGTAAAAGTAAAAAGGACTAACTGGAGCCACAGCAAATTTATATTCTGGTTTAAACAATAAATGTCTTAGGGGTATTATGTCTTAGGTCATTTTAATCATTTATTCCTTGTAAATTCAAGACAACAAAGATCTAAGGATATTTTCATATACAAGTGTCAGTCTGAGTTACGTAAGTTAGATCTGGATAGATTATACAGAAATGTACCAAATGACCTTTATATCAGATGAATGCTGAATAATATTCCTTGCAACAGAAAAGACTGATTACAAAAGAACATTTTTCTTGAAGCCAGGGATTCCCAGCACTGCCTTTTTGGTTCCCCGGGTTTTCTTAGAACTTTCAAAGGATGAAGAAATGTTTCAAAGCAAATACATTAATTTAAATTTTAAATTTTTCATATGTCACCATTGTTCTCTATGTGTGGAGGAAGAGAGGAGATGGATATTCCAGCATTTAATTTCAGTGTGAACAGCTTTGCAGGTAGAGTTTCTCTAACATCATAGAGATATGGCATATATTAGCAAATCTAAAATGCAAAGTGAAGCTGGGTAAGAAAGATGCTATATGAAGTTTCTAATTCAGTAATCATGGTACACTGTGGGAGGCTTGAGTTCAATTTCTTACAGACCTCTGTCTAAAACCACTGGTGGCCATGTGAAATTTGCATCAGTTATCTCAACTGTGGGTGAGGAAGCTGAGGTATTTATATATCACCTCCCACAACATCATTGGCTGCTTCCAGCATTAATTCTCTAGTGGTTCCATCTTGCTAGTGTCAGCATGTAGACAGGAGTGAGGGAAATTGGGTAGACTATTGTAGTATTTGCTATAGTCATCCCATAACTATAAACTACAAGCCATTCCCCAATCTGCACTTTTAATCTTTTCAGCCTTTGCTCATATTTGGAATATGTTTCCACACAGGATACTCTTAGAAAACATACCCATGTTAAAATACATGTTCTTCACGGAGCCTGGCATCATTGCCTAATCACCCTCACATGGTGCCTCTTATTGCCAACAAGAGTTAAATGTGATAACTCCCTAAACTACCATATAAGGGTAGCCTCTTTTCTCCAAGTCCTCCCAGTTACAAACAAAACTTGAACACAATAAAACAAGCAAATGTAGGAAGACTAGAAGGTGGTTAAAGAGAAGGTGGCTTACCTAGAGACCTCATTACTTGGAAAACAAACTGTGTTGAGTTCCCGGGTCTCTTATTCCTTCGCATATATTCTGGACAAGGTGGTATAGAAATATACAACCTATAACTATCAAGAGGCATGCACACACACGCAAAAAAAAAGTATAAAGAAGAGCCTGATTCTTCCAGCTAAAGGATCAGGAAAAGAGTAGCCTAAAAACAACAAAAATGTTTTTGGAAATATCTGACCTACTTCAGTCAAACCCCAAAGGAAAACTGAGTCACCCATGCAATTTCATTGGGCTTTGAAAGATATAGATCTTCCATCCAGAATTCTCCCTTTCCCCATACCATGGCCATAGACATTACACTACTATTACCCACCAGGTTCTGTCTACAGGCCAGTGGGGATCTGCTCCATTATCTTCTGCCTGCTATAACTTTATGAGGATAGTGTGTTTTATGGGTAGTGGGAGTGCAGAGCAGGGAGCTGATCTTCCAATTCCTCACCAGGCAGCAGCCAAAAGTGCTTTAATTCCTTCACCAAGGTAATATCAGCTGGGTGTGGAGGTGAGCAGAGCTTCCACCTGTCCCACCCAGCATCAATAAGGCTGAAGAAGACAGTTCAGGTTATGTTTAGTAAGTACTTCTCTTTTTCTTACTCCTGGTGTCAGCAAAGCCAAGTGGGCAGCGGAGCCTCCACAGATTCAAGAAACTGGGTGAACCCCTAACAGGATAAACCCAAAGAAATTCATGCTTCCACCTCATAATTAAATTTCCCAAATCCAAAGGCTAAGAAAAAAAAATCTTAAAACTAGCCAAAGAAAAACAACATCTTACCTATAGTTATACACAGTTAAGATAACAGCAAGTTTTCAATTAGAGTTCTAGCCATTCTTTGTTTGCCAAACGTGTCTCCCATCCCACACCCCCGCAGGCCATAAAGTGTAAAATATCCTCTTTTCTAAGTCTTTATATCCTTCCCAACTCTGCCTGCATTTGGGCATACTCCAAAGCCTTCAGGCAGTTATGCTTTTTGAGTTTTTTTTTTTCTTTTTAGTATTTTGCCCAGAATTTAGAATGGTCTTACAAGAGGGGCAATCCAATATGAACTTCCGTCACTGTGGCACTCTCAAACATCACAGTTCTATTAAAGTCCAAATGGTTTATATTGACACGTATGGGCTATGAAAATCTGGCTCCAGGCTGCCTCCCGTATCACATCTTGTTTCATTGTCCCATTTGCTTGTTGCTCAAGCGATATTCATTTTCCATAAATATTTCAAACTATTTCCTCTTTAGGACCTTTTTATTTATTTTTCCCCTGAGATTTCTGATCATAACTCTTTACCTACATGTTTGTTTTCATTAAATTATCATTTTATATGCCACGATCATGTAAGAAGCCTTACATGATCATTCAATCTCAAGAAGTGTTTTGTCATAATCATTGTTTCCTATCACAGTTTCATTTTCTCATATCACCTATTACTGTTTGAAATCAATTTAATAAACTTATCCAGGTTTTATAATATTCCTTCCCCATCTATAATTTTAGATCATTGATTAGCATTCCACCTATTCTGTCTATTGGATCCCAAGAAAAAAGAGAGAAGTTCCTTAATACATAGAAAATATTCCATAAATAATACACAGTTCTGGGGGGAAATTTTATAAATAAAAAAAATTTTAAAGGATGTTATAAATTTAATTTTGCCTGCTAAAGGATTTAAAATGTATAATTGTGTGGACGTTATTCCTCTAGAATTTTACTTGGATATATTCAGTGGAAGTACTCAATATCTTTTATCTTCAAGATATCTGCTATTCAATGTCAAGTCTCATTCCAGTTAATTGAATTAAGAAACAAAGAAGGAAGTAGGTACTTGGAGGGCCCAGTCAGCTGAGTGTCTGACTCTTGGTTTTAGCTCAGGTCGTGACCTAATTTCCATGCTCAGCATGGAGTCTGTTTAAGATTCTCTCTCCCATCCCAGGGCCCCTCCTGCTTGTTCTCTCTCTGTCTCTTTGACTCTCTTAGAAAGAAAGAAAGAAGGCAAAAGGAGTCATATCAATTTTCAGAGCTAGGTTTGAGCAAATTTAATCAAATTTGAGCAAATGACTACACCCAAAATTAGTACTGGGATCATACTTAATGAGCTCACTAGAAAAATCTCACTAAAAAGAAGATTCTGGATAATATATTCTGGGCAATGGAATATAATTTTTTAAATTGCATAATCATTGTGCTTCTTTTTGCCTGGACAGATAACCAAAACATTCTGTATTTGTTTACTTTATGACAAGTAATCATTTTGTACAGGGCATTTGCAGATTACTCTGAAATCCAGCAGTGGGTGACCAAGCTCATCTCATCTCTCTCCTCTCCTTCTGTCTTATTTACTAGTTTACATATAAATGGTCTTGTGTCAGACAAATTCTTATTTGAATCTGAATTGTGCTGACACCAGAAATATTTGGAAATGTTTCTTGACATGTCATCAAGCATATTGTCAATTTGTACTTTCCAAATTTATACACCGACAGACTTTCCAAATGCTGTCCTTGGCTCAAGCAATATGCCAAATATATTCTATAAGAGGGAATTTGTCAACAAGATCTATGTGAGGGTCTAAAACTATTCAAAATCCCAGCAAGGTTTTTCTCCATTTTAAAATTACCTTTTCACTAAACACTAATCTTATATAAACACTACTTTATGAAGAATTATACCTACATTAAAATAATTTAACTTAGGAAGACATGAGAAAATCTTTTTTATTTAGAAATATTTCTTATAGAAAATTTAGATAGAAAAAAATCAAATTGTGTGCTTAAACTGTAAGTAATAATTTCTTGCCTATTTTCTTAACTAGCAACCTACATAATTAAAATTATAACAATTGATAGAAAAGAGTTATGAACTCATGTGTTTTACTGTCCCATCACATGAATATTGTTCATAGTGTTCAGGTAACACTTCCTACAGTTCATGTCCAGGAACCATATCTTGATTTCCTTTACTGTTAAATTGACTGTTGCTAGATAATTTTGTATCTCCTAATGCCTGATATTGGGGGTTGAACCAGGTCAACCCAAAATCATATATTAAAGCCCAAACTTCTTGTACCTCAGAATATGACCTTATTTGGAAATAAGACTGTTGTAGGTATAATCAGTTAAGGTGAGGTTATATTGGAGTAGGGTGGGCTCCTAATGCCATATGGTTGATAACTTTATAAACAGGGGAAATGTGGACACAGATGTACACAGAACACCATATATAGATTGGAGTTATGCTGCCACAAGCCAAGGAATTATTTGGATCTCTGAACACCTTGAGAGGGGTTATACACCTGCCAGCACATTGATCTTGGGTGTCTGGCCTCCAGAACTGTAAGACAATACATTTCTATTACTTAAGTGACTTTGCTACAGCAGCCCTAGAAAACCATAATACACATGGGATAAGGTAGTCAACTAACATTACTCGCAATACCGTAGCTCTTAAAAAATGATGTTTACTGAAACCATATAGGTCTTCAGTTTCTGCTGTTCTCTAATAGCACTTATTTAATGGTACATCATTTATCATGATACAGTATCATCCTTCATGCTTTTGGTAAATATTAGCTTCTAGTGATTCTTACAGAGGTTGTCCCTATGCTTTGTTGGTAATAACCATGAATAAGAGTCTTAGCGTGGATATTCAGGAAAATGTGATCAATAATTCTTCTTCTGGTCATGTTAAATATGCTGTTCCAAATTTTATAATGTAAAGGCAGAACACCACAGCTTCCAACAACTTCTTAAAGTCTTTAGGCCATAATCACTCCATTCTTGAATGTGATCTCAGTGTTGATTGTACCCTGCCTTGCATTCATCACTACCAATAAGAAGGACAGTGAAGGAGTTCACTGATGGAATAATAAGAGGGGTTCTGCTTGCCAAAGTTCTGTTTGTCTGTCTCTCCTTTGCATGACTTAATATCCACCCAAGAGAGCAAAACATTTCCACATGGAGTCAATGCAAGAAAGGACATTTATCGGAGAGGTTTACTGACACTGCAAAGCAAAGGCCTCCAAAGCCTTTTTGAAGATAAAGGACAGACAAGCCTGGATGACTTCCTTGACATGTGACGCAGAGCTTGATCAGGGTAAATGGTGGCTGTTACCACCACCAGGATGATAGTAGGAGCAGGGATGAATGAAAACCCAGACAGGGATTCATGGATGAGCAAATCAATAATATACCATTCAGATTCCAAAGCCCTGAGCTTGTCTTGTATCCATTATGAGCATAAATCATCTAAAGTCAGCATGTTGGAAACACTTTCAACCTAATGGGTCTCACAAAAAAAAGGAAAATCCAGTGGGAGTGATTCACTTACTAGCCTACCTTTCCAGGATGTGGCAAATTACCTGGACTCTAGAGCTTCTTGATGCCTCAGGCTGATCCAGCGTGTAGCAGGTAGGATTAAAGAGTTAGAAAGCTTCTCAATAGATATAAATTGTTACCTAAGAAAATGTGTCTTGTCCTTTCTCTGGGAACCCTGTCTTCATATCTCTTTTAGTTTGGCCGAACCCAGGCACTAGAGGGGAGCCTAGCACTTTAAGGAAGGCATTCTAAAGTATTAGTTGTATCATGGTGTAAGACATGGGCCAAGGACCCCAAATTGCCCATCTGTCATGGTAGTATTTCTATGAAATTCAACAGTGTTCTTCAGTTTAAATATGGCAGCACATACATCTATATCTACCAAGTGTTTTATCTGGCAATAGACTTAAAAAAATAATTTTTAAAAAGAAACTTAAATTCTAACAGTGTCAAAAAAGTGTAATAGGTGCCACCAATTGTCCAGAAATCTTAGGAATATGTGAGGAAGCAAGTATATGAAATCTAATAGATGGAGAACATAGGTATTATGGACATGGACTTTCCTAAGGAAACTCTGCATTAACTTTAATCTATAAATAACTTGACAAAATCAGGGAATAATTGCTAATATAATTTATTTTTTAAAGATTTTTGTTTGAAAGAGAGTGAGTGTGAGTGAGCATGAGCAGGGGGGAAGGACAAGTAGACTCCATGCTGAGTGCAGAGCTCCATGTGGGTCTCAATCCCATAATCATGACCCAAAACTGAAATAAATTATAGAGCTGCCTGTGTGGTTCAGTTGGGCACTTAATGGACTGAACCACCCAGGCAGCTCTATAATTTATTTTATAACTGATCATTGTATAAGTAGGCGGTTAATAGTGTCCCTTTCTCAGGGAAATAGAAGAGCTGGCAGGATTGGCTATTGATTTCAAGGTAAAGCATAAGAAGTGGTTTCTGCAGAGCAGAAGAGATGTGTTTAAATCCTAGAGAAAGTGTTGGGACAAAAGGGAAAAGCAGAATAAAGGCTGTGGAACTATTGTCTTCCTATCCTAAAAGAAAGACCTTTTTGGTTTTTTTTCTTTCCTAATTATCGATACTTACCTAGAAAATCCATAGGAACTCTTTTCACTTAACGGAATTAATAACTCACATTTCCATTTAAAACTGGAAGTGGAGAAATAGTCTCATGCAACTGCAAAAGAAGCCTGTGTTAGCTCCTTACACTAACAGTAGAGCTCATGTGTTGTAAATAGGTACACTCAAATAAAGATCATAGTAAATTAGTGAAAAATAAATAGCATGAGCAAATGAGTTAGTATAGAATGCAAAGCAAAGTAGAAACAAAACAGGCAGACTTCACAAAAAAGAATAGAAACAGATATAATTCTGGAAGCCAAAGATTGACTTTAATAAATTTCTAATTACTATTCTTGGACCCAAGAGGAAATTTCAGGGAAAAAATAATCTGCTTTTAGAAAAAGTGCAAACGGGAGTACCTTGGTGGCTCAGTGGGTTAAGCCTCTGCCTTAAGCTCAGGTCATGATCTCAGGGTCCTGGGATGGAGCCCCACATCTGGCTCTCTGCTCAGCAGGGAGCCTGCTTCCTCTTCTCTCTTTGCCTGCCTCTCTGCCTACTTGTGATTTCTCTGTCAAATAAATAAATAAAATGTTTTTAAAAAAATTTAAAAAGTGCAAAGAACAAAAAAGAGTTCTTATGAGTTAAAACACACACACACACACACACACACACACACACAATGAATTCTGGGGAGTGGGAGGTGCAGACTTCCAGTTATGGACTGAATAAGTCAGAGGCATAAAAGGCATAGCATAAGGAATGTAGTCAATGATAGTCTAATAGCGTTGGGACAGATGGGGACAGATGGTAGCTACACTTGTGGTGAGCATAACGTAACATATAAACTTGTTGAATCACTGTGTTGTACACCTGCACCTAGCATAACATTGTGTGTTAACTGTACTTAGATTAGTTTTTAAATGAACTCCATGATTAAAATAGCCAGCTTTTGCATTAATTGTTCAGTGAAAGACTGTCTTCAAGTTTTGTCAGTGTCACTGTAGTGTTTTTCTTGGTCAGCCTATCTAAACAGAAGCCATATTTCCCAGAAATAACTTTCCGGAATGGGAGGTGCCCAAAAGGGAACTCTGCATGTGATTTAGAAGGTGGAATGGAATAGCAGCTTACTCTCTAAAAGTTGTCCTGATTCCATGAAGGTGAAAGATAGGCAGAGATGCCAGTGAATTCTAGCATGTCTTCCTGCTCCCTTGCTCTGTGTTCAGCTCTTCTTGGCTGCCTGGTCCATTACCTGATGTAATGTTTTCATAGACTTCACCAATTCTCCCTCTTGTCTCATTGTGAAAGCTAGACATATCTGGTTCCCCACACTTCCTTGCAGGCTCGGACATTTGCATCCGCATCTGTGTTTCAGGAGAGCTGATTGTTGACTTCTCTGATTCTCCAACTTCCACTATGGGCCCTTTCCTTCCCTAGTTAGTCTCACAGCTGGGTAGGTCTAATTCCTGTAATAAGTCCTTCATTGTGTAATGTTGATTGTGGTTCTGCTTCTCGGACCTCTAATTGAGGCATGATTTCTCTCCTAAGTAAAATAAGGGTGTCAGTAAAAGCAGGCATTTTCACACTGTAATCTCTAAGGTCTAAGAGGATTTCAGTGAGCAATTCATTGACTTTGCCTATAAAGTGGGCAAGGAAAGCCAGAAGTTCATGCTTGCATGCTCTGTCTTGAATAGAGTAGCTGTTTTACTTGTTTTATATTCTGGACTTCTATTATGATTACATGAGAATTAAGTGATCTATGTCACCTACTTCTATATTTGAAAACCACTGTACTAGACAGTATGTAATACCTACTCAAAGTGGATCAACTCCAAAATAACACTAGCCAAGTTCTTCTTCCTCTGTCTGCCATGGTGGTCTCCAAAATACATTGTCTTTACTGACATCTCTCAAAATAGTCCTCCTGGAGAAATTACCTATACTTACGGTTTTATTTTCTACTGGTAACTCTCAAATCTACAATTATAGTTTAGAAGGATATCTGAAGTGGTGTATCCATATTAAATAGCCTACTGGCAATCCTCATATATAGCAGCTTAACCTCAACACATAAGGCACAGAATTATATATTATCTCACTACCTCTAAATATGTGTAATATTTCTTGTAGACTTTTTTCAATTTTTTCAATAATTGGAATCACCATCACTGTTATATCCCAAAACAATAAACCAGATTATCATCCTAACTTTTCCTTTTTCCCTTACTCCTCCCACCACCCCTTGCCAGCTGGGAAGTCCAGTTGGCCATAAAACACTTTATATCTGTCAACTTTCCAGTTCTCTCTTCTTCATTCTTAATGCTTTACCTTTACTCGGGTTCTCATTACTACGTTTTTCTTTCTTCCTGTTTAAACAGCTTTATTGAGATAAATTTCATTTACCATATAATTTATCCATTTAAAATGGATATTTTGTATAATTCTATGGATAATTGTATAATTCTATGATTTTTGGTATGTTCACATCTATGTACAGTCATCTCCACAGTCAATTTAAAAACATTTTTATGACCTCAAAAACAAACATTATATACATTATCCATCACCAACTTGTTTTTTCATCTTCTCTAGCCCTAAGCAAGCACTAATCTACTTTTTGTCTCTATAGATTTCTTTATTCTTGATTTTCATATGCATGCACACATATAAAATGAAACTTTTGTGATGTCTTCCTTTCACTGAGCATAGTGTTTTTAAGATTCAGGTTTCATCCAAGCAGTCACTGGTACTGGTACTTCGCTTTTTGCTTTATTTTTTTTACTTCATTTTTTTTTAATTGGTCAGATAACATTCCATTGTATGAATACCCATATTTTATTTGTCCATTCATTATTGATGGACATCTGGGTAGTTGCCACCTTTGGGCTACTATAATTAATGCTGCTCTAATTATTTGTGTCAAAGTTTTTATGTGGATATGTTCTCATTTTTCAAGAGGATTTAAGTAGCAGTGGGATTGCCAAATCATGTGATAACTTTGTTTCATCATTCAAAGAACTGTCACACAGGTTCATTTTTCTAGAAAATATAAGTAACAGTGGAATTGCCAAATCATGTGGTAACGTTGTTTCATCATTCAAAGAACTGCCACACAGCTTTCAGAAGTAGATGCACCACTGTACATCCTCATTCATTTCTAACTTGGATTATACTAATACGTCTCCAGCCTTTGATTCACCATCACTGCTCCACTCTAGCCTTCCAATTCATCCTTAGATTGGTTAAGTGTCACCCATATATCATCATGTTGCTCTGCATAAAGCCCTCTAGAGTACTTATTAGTTTCAAGTTAAATTCAAATTAAATCACAAACTCTTGGCATACATGAAAAAGACTCCTTTTATATATCATGTTTTCTTTTTCTTTAAAAGATTTTATTTATTTATTTATTTGATAGAGAGAGAGATCACAAGTAGGCAGAGAGAGAGGGGGGAAGCAGGCTCCCCACCGAGCAGAGAGCCTGATGTGGGGCTCGATCCCAGGACCCTGGGATCATGACCTGAGCCAAAGGCAGAGGCTTTAACCCACTGAGCCACCCAGACACCTCCATATTTTCTTTTTCTTAAATGTAAATGCATCTTTCCAGTAAAAACAAACTACCTGAGTTTGCTCAAAGGTGCCACACTTGCTAAATAACTGCATGTTTTTCACTTGTTGTTTGTTCAACTTGGACTTCCTTCTTTCCATATTTATCTAATCCTCCAGAATAATATATCTGCTCAGTAATAATATCTACCAGGATGCTAATCCAAGTCAGCCTCCTTCAATTTCCATTAGTATCTTTTGTTCACTTTTGACAAAGAATTTATTGTACTTAATTTTAATTTCTGAATTCTGTTATAAATGTCTTTAAAATAACTGAAAATTAATTTAAGTCAATGACAGTGTATTTTATATTTTCTCTATTGTCTGACATATATCAAGAAAATGACTATGTGCTTAGTAAAGAAAAAATATATTATTGAGTCACTTTAACATACAACTGTTTGAATCATTCTCATTAGTAAAACTAAATAGTTATGAGAGGAGGAGTCAAGATGGCGGAGAAGTAAGAGGCTGAGACGACATCAGCCAGCAGGAGATCAGCTAGATAGCCTATCAAACCATTCCGAACACCTACGAATCCAACAGGAGATCGAAGAGAAGAAAAACAACAATTCTAGGAACAGAACATCGACCACTTTCTGAAAGGTAGGACCAGCGGAGAAGTGAATCCAACACGACGGGAAGATAGACCCCAGGGGGAGGGGCCGGCTCCCGGCAAACAGCGGAGCACAAAATCAGGACTTTTAAAAGTCGGCTCCATGGAGGGACATCACTCCAGAGGCTAAACTGGGGTGAAGACCTCACGGGGACAACGTGGACTCAGGTCCCACGGGGTCACAGAAGGATCGGGGGTGTCTGAGTGTCGCAGAGCTCACAGGTATTAGAGCGGGGAAGTCGGCTGCGGAGACAGAGCCGAGATTTCCGAGTGGTCTGTGACACGGACCAGTGCTCTGTGACACGGACCGGTGCTCTGTGCGAGGGGTCCCCACAAGATCCGGGGAGACTCCGACCCTGGAGAGCTCAGGGATCTATGGGGTCGGGAGACTCCAGGTGGGACTCTGCCAGAGACAGAGACGCTTGATCACAGGCTGGGTGAGCTCGGAGCACTCCCAGAAGCCAGTGAGACGGGACTGCTTAGGCACGATTTTCTCTGAGCGTGGTCTGCGGGCGCGCGCGGTCTGCGGGTGCGCGCAGTGTCGGCGGGCCCCCGGTGTCGGTGGCCCGCGGGGTCTGCGGTGTCTGCGGGCGCGCGGTGTCTGCGGGCGGACGCGCGCGCGCACTCTCCGGCGCAAACGTGGGCTGGGGAGACTGGAGGGATTAAATGCTTTTCTCTGAAGGCGCATTGAAGACTGGGGCCCCTAGCTCTCGGCTCCTCTGAACCGGAGATTGGGAGGCCGCCATTGTCATTCCCGTCCTCCAGAACTCTACGGAAAGCGTTCAGGGAACAAAAGCTCCCGAAAGCGAACCTGAGAGGATTACTTAGCCCGGCCCCTGGTAAGGGCGGTGCAACTCCGCCTGGGGCAAAGACACCTGAGAATCACTACAACAGGACCCTCCCCCAGAAGATCAAAGAAATACAGCCAAGACCAAGTTCACTTAACAAGGAGAACAGCGGATTCTTATCTGGACAAAATGACAAGGCGGAAAAACTCACCACAAAAAAAAGAGCAGGAGACAGGACCGAAGGCTAGGGACCTAATCAATACAGACATTGGTAATATGTCAGATCTGGAATTCAGGATGACGATTCTCAAGGTCCTAGCCGGGCTCGAAAAAGGCATGGAAGATATTAGAGAAACCCTGTGAGGAGAAATAAAAACCCTTTCTGGAGAAATAAAAGAACTAAAGTCTAATCAAGTTGAAATAAAAAAAGCTATTAATGAGGTGCAATAATGAGGCAGAAGACAGAATTAGTGATATAGAAGACCAAATGGCAGGGAATAATGAAGCAGACCAAAAGAGAGACAATCAACTACTGGACCACGAGGGGAGAATTCGAGAGATAAGTGATGCCATAAGACGAAACAACATTAGAATAATTGGGATTCCAGAAGAAGAAGAAAGAGAAATAGGAGCAGAAGGTATACTGGAGAGGATTATTGTAGAGAATTTCCCTAATATAGCAAGGGGAACAAGCATCAAAATCCAGGAGGCCCAGAGAACACCTCTCAAAATCAATAGGAATCGACCCACACCCCGCCACCTAATAGTAAAATTTACAAGTCTTAGCGACAAAGAGAAAATCCTGAAAGCAGCACGGGACAAGAAGTCTGTAACGTACAATGGTAAAAATATTAGATTGGCAGCCGACTTATCCACAGAGACCTGGCAGGCCAGAAAGAACTGGCATGATATATTCAGGGCACTAAACGAGAAAAACATGCAGCCAAGAATACCTTATCCAGCTAGGTTATCATTGAAAATAGAAGGAGAGATTAAAAGCTTCCAGGACAAACAAAAACTGAAAGAGTTTGTAAACACCAAACCAGCTCTACAGGAAATATTGAAAGGGGTCCTCTAAGCAAAGAGAGACCCTAAAAGTATTACCAGAAAGGAACAGAGACATTATACAGTAACAATCACCATACAGGCAATACAATGGCACTAAACTCATATCTCTCAATAGTTACCCTGAATGTAAATGGGCTAAATACCCCAATCAAAAGACACAGGGTTTCAGAATGGATAAAAAAACAAAACCCATCCATATGCTGCCTACAAGAAACTCATCTTAGACCTGAAGACACCTCCAGATTGAAAGTGAGGGGGTGGAAAACAATTTACCATGCTAATGGACATCAGAAGAAAGCTGGGGTGGCAATCCTTATATCAGATCAATTAGATTTTAAGCCAAAGACTATAATAAGAGATGAGGAAGGACACTTCATCATACTCAAAGGGTCTGTCCAACAAGAAGATCTAACCATTTTAAATATCTATGCCCCTAACATGGGAGCAGCCAACTATATAAACCAATTAATAACAAAATCAAAGAAACACATTGACAAGAATACAATAATAGTTGGAGACTTTAA
>ML109552.1:36434-61398 GCA_003697995.1 Taxidea taxus jeffersonii
CCAGGGCCAGATGGCTTCCCAGGGGAATTCTACCAAACATTTAAAGAAGAATTAATTCCTATTCTCCTGAAACTGTTCCAAAAAATAGAAATGGAAGGAAAACTTCCAAACTCATTTTATGAGGCCAGCATCACCTTGATCCCCAAACCAGACAAGGATCCCATCAAAAAAGAGAATTACAGACCAATATCCTTGATGAACATAGATACGAAAATTCTCACCAAAATACTAGCCAATAGGATCCAACAGTACATTAAAAGGATTATTCACCACGACCAAGTGGGATTTATTCCAGGGCAGCAGGGTTGGTTCAACATCCGCAAATCAATCAATGTGATACAGTACATTAACAAAAGAAAGAACAAGAACCATATGATACTCTCAATAGATGCTGAAAAAGCATTTGACAAAGTACAACATCCCTTCCTAATCAAAACTCTTCAAAGTGTAGGGATAGAAGGCACATACCTCAATATTATCAAAGCCATCTATGAAAAACCCACGGCAAGTATCATTCTCAATGGAGAAAAACTGAGAGCTTTTCCGTTAAGGTCAGGAACACGGCAGGGATGTCCACTATCACCACTGCTATTCAACATAGTACTAGAAGTCCTAGCCTCAGCAATCAGACAACAAAAAGAAATTAAAGGCATCCAAATCGGCAAAGAAGAAGTCAAACTATCGCTCTTTGCAGATGATATGATACTCTATGTGGAAAACCCAAAAGGCTCCACTCCAAAACTGCTAGAGCTTGTACAGGAATTCAGTAAAGTGTCAGGATATAAAATCAATGCACAGAAATCAGTTGCATTTCTTTACACCAACAACAAGACAGAAGAAAGAGAAATTAAGGAGTCAATCCCATTTACAATTACACCCAAAACCATAAGATACCTAGGAATAAACCTAACGAAAGAGGCAAAGAATCTATACTCAGAGAACTATAAAGTACTCATGAAAGAAATTGAGGAAGACACAAAGAAATGGAAAAATGTTCCATGCTCATGGATTGGAAGAATAAATATTGTGAAAATGTCTATGCTACCTAAAGCTATCTACACATTTAATGCAATGCCTATCAAAATTCCATCCAATTTTTTCAAAGAAATGGAACAAATAATCCTAAAATTTATATGGAACGAGAAGAGACCTCGAATAGCCAAAGTAATATTGAAAAAGAAAACCAAAGTTGGTGGCATCACAATTCCAGACTTCAAGCTCTACTACAAAGCTGTCATCATCAAGACAGTATGGTACTGGCACAAAAACAGACACATAGATCAATGGAACAGAATAGAGAGCCCAGAAATAGACCCTCAACTCTATGGTCAACTAATCTTTGACAAAGCAGGAAATAACATCCAATGGAAAAAAGACAGCCTCTTCAACAAATGGTGTTGGGAAAATTGGACAGCCACATGCAGAAAAATGAAATTGGGCCATTTCCTTACACCACACACGAAAATAGACTCAAAATGGATGAAGGACCTCAACGTGAGAAAGCAATCCATCAAAATCCTTGAGGAGAACACAGGCAGCAACCTCTTCGACCTCAGCCGCAGCAACTTCTTCCTAGGAACAACGCCAAAGGCAAGGGAAGCAAGGGAAAAAATGAACTATTGGGACTTCATCAAGATCAAAAGCTTTTGCACAGCAAAGGAAACAGTCAACAAAACCAAAAGACAACTGACAGAGTGGGAAAAGATATTTGCAAATGACATATCAGATAAAGGGCTAGTATCTAAAATCTACAAAGAGCTTAGCAAACTCAACACCCAAAGAACAAATAATCCAATCAAGAAATGGGCAGAGGACATGAACAGACATTTCTGCAAAGAAGACATCCAGATGGCCAACAGACACATGAAAAAGTGCTCCACATCACTGGGCATCAGGGAAATACAAATCAAAACCACAATGAGATACCACCTCACACCAGTCAGAATGGCTAGAATGAACAAGTCAGGAAATGACAGATGCTGGCGAGGATGTGGAGAAAGGGGAACCCTCCTACACTGTTGGTGGGAATGCAAGCTGGTGCAACCACTCTGGAAAACAGCATGGAGGTTCCTTAAAAAATTGAAAATAGAGCTACCTTATGACCCAGCAATTGCACTACTGGGTATTTATCCTAAAGATACAAACGTAGTGATCCAAAGGGGCACGTGTACCCGAATGTTTATAGCAGCAATGTCCACAATAGCCAAGTTATGGAAAGAACCTAGATGTCCATCAACAGATGAATGGATAAAGAAGAAGTGGTATATATATACGATGGAATACTATGCAGCCATCAAAAGAAATGAAATCTTACCATTTGCGACGACATGGATGGAACTAGAGCGTATTATGCTTAGCGAAATAAGTCAACTGGAGAAAGACAACTACCACATGATCTCCCTGATATGAGGAAGTGGAGATGTAACGGGGGTGGGAGTTAAGGTGGTAGGAAAAGTAAAAATGAAAGAAGATGGGATCGGGAGGGAGAAAAACCAAAAGAGACTCTTAATGTCATAAAACAAACTGAGGGGGGTTGGGGGAAGAGGGGTTGGGTGAGGGTGGTGGGGTTACATCACATGTTTAAATAAAGCTTAAATAAAGTAAAAAAAAAAAAACTAAATAGTTATGTGGAATCTGTACGTAAATTAAAATAGTGTCTAAGAAATAAGGACATATAAATATCTGAATTAATTATTAACATTTGGAGAAAATAATTTAATTACACTTATCTGTAGAGTTATTGACCAAATCCATAGGAATTGGGGACAATATGAATTTAGTTCAGCACAAATAAAGGTGACAATATTTCATTATACCATAGTTTAGATGATAATTGGCAGTTTAGAATTTTGCATGTGGCTATTTATAGGCAGAGCTGCAAATATGTTTTGAGTACTGAATGAATTCCCAGAAGGCAGGCAAGTAGTTCGATCAGTGCAAAACTAATAAGCAATCAACTCCTGTGTATTCAGAAATAGCAAGCACAGAGAAGTTCCTAAATTGGTTGTAACTAAAGCTTGACAGTTGTCTTTTATCAGGACTAAAATAACTGGACACCATGGTCCATAGCTGGGAAAATACCAGTTTGTTAATCCAGGTGAGATCAACATATCAGATGAAGAACCTCAACAAAGACTGTACCAGAAGAACATCAAAACGAGTTCCCTACTTGCTCTGGGTTTGAGGAAAATGGGAGGAAAGTAAAACAAATGGAAGGAGCAGAAATAATAATGCACCTTAATATGTTTTTACTTTTAATTAGTACCAACTAATAAAAATCAGCATCTACAGAACTACTCTAGTTATAATGATCAATCTTAAAGTTTGGATCATTTGAATGACTTTTTCCATTTTTAGCTTCTATCTTCAAAATCTCCCATTTACTGTGATTTGCCCCTTCATATATCTTCATGTAACCATGCTCAAGGTCCCACAGCTGAAATACAGGTTTCTGCGCCAAAACTAATGCTATTCTTAGTATACTATGTTTCTTGTGTCCTGTACCTATATGAAAGCACAAATCTATATATTTTTCTCAGATTATTTATACTTTGCAAATTCTGAATTAAAAATGCATAATCTTGGGGCGCCTTGGTCGCTAAATGGGTTAAAGACCCTGCCTTCTGGTTTTTTGTTTTTTGGTTTTTTTTTCACTGAGACCTGAAACCTGGTGAGCCATTGAGGAAACTGACCCAAGTTATTGTCCAGTGGCAACTGCTAAATTTCTATATTCTTTTTTTTTTTTTACTTTATTTAAGCTTTATTTAAACATATGATGTAACCCCACCACCCTCACCCAACCCCTCTTCCCCCCACCCCCCTCAGTTTGTTTTATGACATTAAGAGTCTCTTTTGGTTTTTCTCCCTCCCGATCCCATCTTCTTTCATTTTTACTTTTCCCGAATGTTTATAGCAGCAATGTCCACAATAGCCAAGTTATGGAAAGAACCTAGATGTCCATCAACAGATGAATGGATAAAGAAGAGGTGGTATATATATACGATGGAATACTATGCAGCCATCAAAAGAAATGAAATCTTACCATTTGCGACGACATGGATGGAACTAGAGCGTATTATGCTTAGCGAAATAAGTCAACTGGAGAAAGACAACTACCACATGATCTCCCTGATATGAGGAAGTGGAGATGCAACGGGGGTGGGAGTTAAGGTGGTAGGAAAAGTAAATTTCTATATTCTTAATCTGTTTTGATAACTACTTTTTTAAAAAAAATATTTTATGTGAAAAAAAAGATTTTATGTATTTATTTGACAGACAGATATCACAGGTAGGCAGAGAGGCAGGCAGAGAGAGAGGAAGGGAAGCAGGCTCCCCACTGAGCAGAGAGCCCAATGTGGGGCTCGATCTCAGGACCCTGGGATCATGACCTGAGACGAAGGCAGAGGCTTTAACCCACTGAGCCACCCAGGTACCCCTAACTACTTTTTAGGAATAATCATTAAGCTATTGAGCCAAAACTCCATGCTAGGTACCTCATATAACTTCTAATTCGTACCACAACTTGGAAGATGAATACTATTAAACATATTTAATAAATAAGCAAAATGAGATTCAGAAAGGTGTCCCCAAAGTAGTTGTACAAATAAAATTGAATGTAATACAATAACATATATAACATATAATAATATTATTATGATTCTGTGTTAGAATTCTTAATAAGTAGTAATATCAATATTTCAAACAAATAGAGCTTACTATATTCTGTGTACCCTTTCACATGTTAACAGTCCCAAAATTGTTCTGTTCATCTTTAAATTAGCCCATTTTTCAGAAAAGGAACCTGTATTATAGAGGGTACTAGTAACATGATAGAGCTATTTTAGACAGGTAGGAGTGAAACATAGACCTTCTGGTCACAAAATCTATAACCTTGCCTACTCCAACTGGTTCTTCTGACTAGCATTCTAAATCTACTCCAGGACTAAAGCCCTACACTAAACCCTGTCCTTGTGGCTGAAAGACAAAGGACTTACTAGTACCCAAGTTTTTGGACTCTGACTGATTCCACTACTATTAGATTTTGCTCACCTAAGTAGTGACTCTGAGAATAACTACACCTGAATCACAACTGTACATGTGACACCCTTTAGATTCACCTATCCATTGAACTCAAGAGACAACCTCTGCAGGCAGATCATTTTTTTTTCAGAACCTCCAAGTTTGCCATGAATATCTTGGTCATATATTATATTCCACCTGTAGAGACTCAAGGCCAAAAGTCTCTCCTCTGGAGGAAGGTAAAAATATGGACTAGCAAGTTAAATATATATTTCTTCTGTCCCTAAGAAAATGAGACAAAGGAGACACTGGACCTGCTTTTAGACATGTAGTCCTGATCAGTAATTTAAAATATGATGTTATAGTTATAATATCTGATTTGCAAATTTACCTTGTAATTCATTTGTGGGAGTCATCATTTAGACAAAGATTTTATTTCCAGGTAACTGCCATTTTTTTTTTCATTGCTATTTCTACTATGAGAACATAAACTAATATTTTATGCAGGTCATGATGGTCACTCTCCCAATGGTGTATCTATGACAAGCTATAATAACATGGTGCTACTTGCTTGCATCCTATGATGTAATAGTGATTATGGATGCTAATGCCTGGAGTGAGGAGCAATGTGGGCAACCCATCCTAAGAGTCTAATTGGTTGAGCTTTTATAAGTCCAGAATTTTAGTCCAAAATTTGGATCTCATTTTCTTTCCAATGAAAATTATCAGGCTGACTGAACTCAATGATCATTACAGGATTCTGGAAAAATCTCTTAAAATTTCTCACCTTCGGGCACCTGGGTGGCTCAGTCAGTTAAGCGTCTGCCTTCAGCTCAGGTCATGATCCCAGGGTCCTGGGATCAAGCCCCACATCAGGCTCCCTGCTCAGCAGGGAGCCTGATTCTTCCTCTCCCTTTGCCTGTTGCTCCCCCTGCTTGTGTTCCCACTCTCTCTCTGTCAAATAAATAAATACAATCTTTAAAAAAAAATTCTGACTTTCAGCCTCACTCCAATAAAATAAGGGTCATGACATTTATCAAAGAGAGTAGCTGGGAATAAAAATGAGATTTAGTATTTTTAATGTAGTAATTATTCTATAAATATGACTGTCTGCTGTTCTTTTTTTTTTAATTTAATTTTTTCAGTGTTCCAAGATGCATTGTTTATGCACCACACCCAGTGCTGTTCTTTTAATCTGTTCCCCCAAATTTAATTACTCTTGAGACTATGCAAAGTCAAAACAATTCCACTATGCCTCATTTCACAAATAGCCCCTCCTTGTACAAATACTTTGATATCAAATTGGACAGCAAGTTGAGAGGCTACTATTTCAGGTATAAAGTGTAGATTTTTTTTTTTTTTTTGAGAGAGAGAGAGACAAGTCTTTTTTTTTTTTTAGATTTTATTTGTTCATTTGACAGACAGAGATCACAAGTAGGCAGAGAGGCAGGCAGAGAGAGAGAGAGAGGAGGAAGCAGGCTCCTTGCTGAGCAGGGAGCCCGACGTGGAGCTCGATCCCAGGACCCTGGGATCATGACCTGAGCCGAAGGCAGAGGCTTTAACCCACTGAGCCACCCAGGTGCCCCTAAAGTGTAAATCTTTGAAGTTGAATCTGTTAAGACATAGTGGTACACTGGTTCCATTCAATCAGATAAGTTGGACTTCTCCCCAGCCTGAGAAAGAAATACAAATGAAATTTGGTTCCCAAGCATTATTATCAATGCTTGGACTGGTCAACACAAGAGTAAATATCACAGACTTGAAAAAAATTGCTTTCCAAAGGCCAGGTGGAGTACAGACATTTTGAAATGCATTGGTTACATTAATATTGCAGTAGTACCAAAGTAACTTTTCTGTTCCTAATTATTTCCATGCTTTCATTTTATGAAAGACTTAATTAGATCAGAAATAGAATCTGCTTATATTTCTGACCACCTATAGCATTTCATAAACCAGAATATCATCACTGGTGAGCAGCACAATAGTAAGGAAAATTTTCAAATGATACTTGGCAATAGTACACTGTTACCTGCTAGTGAGCATTGTTTGAAATACTCATTTGACTCTTTCCAAAAAGGAAGTATACTCCTAGAATAATCTGCAATGACAGGTGTCAGAGCAGTTCTGAAATACTGAAATATAGTTACTTAAATGCCATGCCACATTTTTTAAAGCAGTTCAGGAACATGTCTAACTTATGTTGGAGGAATATTCTCCAGGAGCCTTTTGTGTTTCTGCACAGTTTGTGGACAGAAACCTTATGGACTTTGTTTTACACTATTTCTACAAAGATTGCATGCATAATGATCACCTTGGATATAGAGAAGGTACCTCCTACTGAAACAAATATAAGGTATACTAACTTAATATCCAGTATTCTAAACATCAATTTTCTTTCACCCTGGAGCCTAGGGTAAGTGTGCTTACTGACCATTGTGTAAGATTGCGATTTCCTATGCCCAGGGTTCCTCTCAGTAACTCAACCCACTGTGTGTGCATGTGTCACTTTTATGTTGTCCTGTAGGAACTATAGCTCAGGGGACCAGGGCAAGAAAATGCAGACACTGTTTAATGCTACTTCTATGACTTCTGCAATATTCTTTTGGCTCTGATGTAGGATTTGCATGTCTTCTACTAAACAAGAAACAGCATAGCTAGTAAACTGGCAAGATCCTTCATAGTTCTTGACAACTTGTTTATACAAAATTAACCATAGACTGATTTTATAGGGAGATACAGTTAACCCAGATATATAGTCTTTCTGACTATAGAATTCTATCTTTACTAAAAGTTACATCCTCAAAGTAACAAATAAAAATAATCATTACCAGGGATATAATTGCATCTCAGATTTGTTATTGCTTTTGTAGTTATTAGCAATGTCTAACAGAGTTAGATAAGGTTAGTGGTCCTTTGTTTCACAGATAATTTTTGTTTCCACTCACTAGTAGCTTACCTATTATCTTCCTGACTGTCAACTCTTGGTAAACAGTGAAATTGTCTAATGTATATCCAAACTACTGATACCTAACAGTGAGTGGCCCATAATAGGCTTCTCAGAAAATAGGGTGGGTTTAATGTGAGTTAGAAGAAGAAAAATATGTTTTTCTATCAAAAGGTCAACATAAATTAAGAAGGAAAGTCAGTAGATTATTTAAAAAACAGCTGTTGTGGTCTAACAGAGGAGAAACTTGTCTTTTGCTAATGATATAAATTCATAAGAAGTAGTACAGTAAAATTAAACCTCAAATGTTCTTTTTGAAAAGGCATTTCCACCTTATATAGTTCTATTTTTAAATGCAGAGTAAGTTGAGTTTAAAAAACTGAGCTCCCTGTGACTTTCTATTATAGGACCCATCTTTCAATCCATAACATTTCTTTGTTATCTTTTCCAGTTAGTACCTCCCCTGTGGGAAAAAAATGACTTTCCTGATTTCAACCACCATAGATTAGTTTTGCCTGTTCTGGAACTGCAGAAAAGAAAAATGATACAACATACAATTTTCAAATAAAGCTGAATTTATGCTGCAAAATATCTGTAAGGTACATGCTTATTCTTGCATGTAATAATTGTATGTTTGTTTTGTGAATTAGTGATGATTACATGTTTGTTTTGCGAATTGGTACATTGGTGAGACAAGTTTAAATCATTTATATTCTTACTGAAAATTTTGTCTGTACATATTCTAAAAGTGTTTTGGGAGACTGTTGGCCTTTTAGATTAATTCTATAAATAATTGATAAATTGTGAGATCATTTAATGATATGAGAATTTAGGGACAAGAGAGAAAAAATTTGGTGATAGAATTCAAATGCTGTAGTTCAAGTATATAAAGCTTGAGATATCAGTGGAAACTTTATGTGAAAGTATTGAATAGGTAGCTGGAAGTTTGAGAAAATAAGTCAAATCATTTAAAAGAATGAGTATAATTCTTGGAGCATAGTAATTGTTTAATAATTATAAAGTGCTATAATAACTATATGACTTGAAGACTATTCTTTTTTATTTCTGACCTTGATTGTGAAGAATAAGGATCTACTAGAGTTTTCACTACTGTCTTGGGAAAACAAAAAGCTCTTGACTTTTAATCTAGTTATATAAACTTCTAAGCAAACTTGAAAGGAAAGCTCTCGTAGGAGGGGAACTTTTACTAATATTTTTTTGCGTATAATTTTATCTTTAAGAACATTAATTATATTATGTTTATATTTATTAGGCATCTATAATGGACAACTACAGGATACTTATTCTTTTCAATGAATGTACCATATCCCCCATGCTTTACCATAGAACTAAAATTTTAGTAATTTCAAAGGATTAAAATAATACAAGAAGGTACACCTGGGTGGCTCAGTGGGTTAAAGCCTCTGCCTTCAGCTAAGGTCATGATCCCAGGGTCCTGGAATCAAGCCCCACATCTGGTTCTCTGCTTGGCAGGGAGCCTGCTTCCACCTCTCCGCCTGTCTGCCTCTCTGCCTACTTGTGATCTCTGTCTGTCAAATAAATAAATAAAATCTTTAAAAAAATACAAGAATATTGTTTTATGACAATAGTATTGAATGAGAAGTATTTATTCTTTGGAATTATTGAGATTTCTTATTTCCTGAGATATTATACTTTCATCTAGCTCATCTTTTTGTTTTCTTCATGATATTTCTTAGATTTTATGATTATGTTACTTACTTTGTTCTTTAGAGTAAGTAGCATCAAGACGATGGTCAGGATAGGCATTTCTCTCTAGATAGAGAAGGATCTGAATTCCACAGGTACAGTATCTCAGAGGATGACAAGTTTCAGAACCTCAGAGTATAAATGTATATATGGCATGGAGTGGGATGAAGATCAAAGCCATGGAAAGATGTGGTTTTAGATATGCCAGCCATATAGTCATTGGATCCACCAAAGTTGAGGGCAGATCAAGGGATACTGGGAGTCCAGTAGCAACACTTCTACTGAGTGAAAGTTAATGGTTTCAGATGATGTCTTTATGGAGAATGGGTGAAGGCATGAGCTTAGAGAAGAACATTTGGAAAAAAAATGGAATGAGTGGCTCCTACCTGGGTAGCTCAGTTGGTAAAGCTTATGACTCTTGATTTTGGTTCAGGTCATGATCTTGGGGTCCTGGAATCCAGCTCCGAGATGGGCTCCATGCTCAATGGGGAGTCTGCTTAAGATTCTCTTTCTCCCTTTCCCTCTGACCCTCCTCCTGCTTGTGCTTTCTAAATAAATACATAAATAAATAAAATCTTTAAAAAAGTGGAATGGGAGTGTTTTGAAAATAGCACTGGGAAAGTAACAGAGTTCTTGCAAAAGTGCTATGGACGTCCTTAGTAATAGGAGAGCAGTAAGGTTCTAGAGAACATAAATCTGTGAATGAAATAAGTTAGTCTTTGTCTCTCTCTACTGACCCCCACTTGTAGAATGTGCTCTTTCCATTTTCCAAATGGGAAAGGACTTCATGTCTTTGTCTTTAGTATTCTTTGGCAATTTGTTAGATTGTGCCGACCTTAGTAAGGAGCAAGTGTTCTTCCAGATCTAAAGTGGCAAGTGTTATATAAAAATTGTCAGAATAAAGGCAACAATTTTTTATTCTATTCTCTCTGCAAAGCATATGGAAAAATAAAAGGGTCAGAACCCCAAAGACTTTAAGGCTAAGCCTTGCTGTCAAGTTTATTCAAATGAATCATTTATTAAGCTACTTTGAAACCCCTAGTGTATTCCTTTCTTGGCTTTCTTTTCATTGAATACACAAGAATATAACAAAAGCTGCATCTCTCATAAACCTGTTTTTTTTTTCCTGAAAAATTATGAGAAGTGTGAAGGAGGTACCATTTTTCCCCTCAAAGTGAGAATAAGCATTTGGATTACTATTAATTCTTGAAAAATCCTTATATATAGTTCATTATTCAGACCACCTGAATAAAAAAAAAATCTGGAATGGGACCAGGAGTCTGGATTTTAATACCTGTCCTTGAATCTGTTGTGGACCCTGATATTTGAGAAACACATATTACTAATCTAAAAATATTCATGGAAATGTGTACCAGAGTAATTTGCTCATTTTAGTATCAGTTGGCTTATCCCTCAAATGCTATCAGAGATTAGTTTTCTTTTACATGTAATTTAACATCTGATTAATGCATAAGTAAAATTTTCCAACTTCATTGCAGAAAAATATATTTCATGATGCAGTTCAGTTAGTTAGTTAATGATTCATGAATTAAATGATTTATGGCATATGAATCATAATTCTAATGTATTTGGCTGTATGGTTGGAACCGTTCTCTATTCTTTGAACCCTTCAGGGGAGGGTAGAACATATTTTGTCAGAAAGTATCTGATGGAGAAATAATTAGGAGAAAGTTTTCTCTCTTGCCAGGAAAAAAAAAAAGGCATTGTGAAGAACAGTGATAAAATTAAAATCCAATAGATAAAGATAAGTAAATCTTAAATTTGTTTGAGTAAAAATTACCAAAGTCCTGGGAAGGTCATGAAGCTAAAAAAGATGCTGTGTTTTTGTTGAACCAGCTCTCCCCACACTGGACATTTTCTTTTTTTAAATTTTAAATTTTTATTTATTTTTAAAAATTTTTTTCAGTGTTCCAGAATTCATTGTTTATGCACCACACCCAGTGCTCCATGCAATATGTGCCCTCCACAGTACCCACCATCAGGCTCACCCAACCTCCCAACCCCCGCCCCTCCAAAACCCTCAGTTAGTTCCTCAGAGTCCACAGTCTCTCATGGTTCATCTCCCTCTCCAATTTCTCCCAACTCCCTTCTCCTAAGAGGAATGGAATTTGGGAATAGATAAGAAAAATAAACAGAAAATAATATCACTAAACTTCTATTAGTGATGTTCATGGAGGGTTGAAAATATCTGAGATATTGACACATATGCCTACAAGTCTTATTTTGAATCTACATAGATTGGTGACTGTAGTGTTCAAAAGAGGCAACATTCTCATTTGGTTTTGTGTTAACCTCATGTCTGTGAGCATCTTAAGGAAGGAAGGAACCATGATCCAAAGAACATAATCTATTAAGCACAAGTCAAACAAATCATCCTTGATGGTGATAATAAGTAGGTCAACTAGACAAAATATAATGGGACTCCAGCAACAATTATGCAAGTGCTCTTTTGATTAATCCATAAAAATTGTAGATATTTGGAGAAGACAAAAAATAAATTATATACATATTTAGCTGATTAATCACAGTAACATGACTATGCTTACGTAATTAACTTGTGTCAACATAGAGTTCTCTACTGACATAAGTGCCTACTGTCAACTATTTCCTAATAAATTATTTTTAACTAATCTGATGAAGATAGGAAATGGATTTTTGAACAAGAAATTGAAAAAGAGTATATAGTACAGTAAAATCAAGATCCAAATAGATTTGATTTCTTGGAAAATGGACTAAATTTAACAAGATGGTGTATTGGTTTTCTCTGTGTTATTTCATAACAATTTACTCCACAAGGTAGTGTTTTAAAATAACACATATTTATTATCTAATATATGCCTTGAGTCAGGAGTTCAGTCAGGGCTTAACTTCATCATTTGTTTTAGGGTAGGGCTGCCAGATAAGATATAAGGTACTAGGTACATTTAAAATTCAGATAAATAACTTCTTGTTTTTTTCCTTTTAAAATCTCAACTTTCAAGGTCTGCTTCTAAGCACATGTGGTTGTTGGCAGAATTCAGTTCACTGTCAGTTTTTTTTTTTTTAAGATTTTATTTATTTATTTGACAGAGAGAGATCACAAGTAGGCAGAGAGGCAGGCAGAGAGAGAGGAATGGAAGCAGGCTCCCGCTGAGCAGAGAGCCCAACGTGGGGCTCGATCCCAGGACCCTGGAATCATGACCTGAGCCGAAGGCAGAGGCTTTAACCCACTGAGCCACCCAGGTGCCCCTCACTGTCAGTTTTTGAACTGCGGGTCTCAGTTCTTCACTGGCTGTTGGCCATAGGTCATGCCTGTTTTTTTGTTGTTGTTTGTTTTTTTCAAGAGGACTTCTCCAGCAGATGATAATTAATAGAATTGTATGAGAGGTCTTTTGCTGGGAGCCCTCCAACCAACTATGCAATTGCACAAGGGATCTTAAAAGAACATGAAAAAATATTCAAGATCTTTTTTTTTTTCCCTCAATGGTTACCTTTAAGATAATTCAATGGTATCATTTGACCACAGAAATAGAAACAGGACATCTATGAAAGAAGTGACACTTCTTCTCTATTCTCTCAATAAATAACACCTATGATGTTGTGCTCTGCTCTGAACACCATGCTTTTTTTTTTAACACCACACTTTTTTAAAGAGTATCAATAAACATGAAATAGCCAGATTGGTAAAGAACTTATAGAATATATGATTTCTTATATGGAATGGTAGCAATTCTTTGGTAGGATTTCCTAAGGCTAGATGTGGGGTACCAGGATAAATATTCTCAACTCTTTGATGGGCTGTTACATGGAGAAGGGGCAGAAATATAACAGTAGGACTTTAAGAGGAAGATATTAAAGAAAAATACCAACCTACATTGCAAAAGACATTGAATATATCTTGCTCAAAACTAAATGGGTTGTGGGTGCCTGGGTGGCTCAGTGAGTTAAATCCTCTGCCTTCAGCTCAGGTCATGATCTCAGGGTCCTAGGATCGAGTTCCGCATCAGGCTCTCTGCTCAGCAGGGAGCCTGATTCTCCCTCTCTCTGCCTGCCTCTCTGCCTACTTGTGATCTCTGTCAAATAAATAAGTGAAATCCTAAAAAAAAAAACATAAAACTAAATGGGTTACATGTAGAATCAATGCTACCAAATCAGTGTTCAAGTTTTTTTATCTGATAAAAATTCTGTAAGAAATGTGTTAGATCAGGGGCGCCTGGGTGGCTCAGTGGGTTAAGCCTCTGCCTTCGGCTCAGGTCATGATCTCAGGGTACTGAGATGGAGCCCCATATCTGGCTCTCTGCTCAGCAGGGAGCCTGCTTCCCCCTCTCTCTCTGCCTCTCTGCCTGTTTGTGATCTCTGTCCCTCTGTCAAATAAATGAATAAAATCTAAAACAGAAAAAAACAAAAAGAAACGTGTTAGATCAATGTTTAGAATAGATAACTGCGAAATTATTAAAACTCTTAAATTATTTCGTGCGAGGTAATCTTTTTAGTAGAAAAGAAAAAAAAAAATAAAAGGCATTTGAGGGTGTAAAATGAAATTTCCCAATTAGAAAAAAGAAAACAAACAATATTATATTGGTAATTTTGTAGATTCCAGGTTGCATAAAATGGGCAAAGTAATAAGAAACTAAGACTTAACTTTTTAAAAATGCAATGATTTAACTTACTTGAAGCAAGATAGTGAGAACCAGGCTTACCACACCACAGTCTCAGAGAAGTGTCCAAGATTTATGAGGCCTAAGAAACAAGTTGGGGACTAGGGAAATAAAACAAATTTACAAATACAATGGCAGTTTTAAAAACTAAGTATTTTATTATTTTAGTAAAAGAAGCCACAACACATTAAATATGTAAAAATGTTTAATACCACTAGCAACACAAAATTCATAAAATTGTTATGAAATATTCATGAATTAACTGTCCAAAACATTTCTGTTACTATTTTGCTTCATTTTTAGCAGCATGGTCTTTTAATACATCTTCAGTGTTTAATATTTTTGTTATATTATTTCCACAGAGAACATTAAAAAAATAATCTTTCACTCTTCTAGCTTGGCTGATTTTAATATATTTGATTTCTTTCAGGTTCACAACTTTTCATTGGTAATGTTATATAAATGTTTGGCATTGTTGAAAAATGGGAAATCTCTATCAAGTGTCTTTCATATATAAGCTCTAACATTGTGTAGATTTTTCTAAATTTCACTCTATGTAATTTACACTTTGTTCCTCATCCCATGCCTGTGTATTTCTGGCCTTTAAGGCAGTGGGAAAAACCTCATACGCTTGAGATAAACTCCAGCCCTGGATGTGATATGTGCCTTTTAAGTCAGTGAGACGAAAGTTATTTCTATAGTGGTATGGTTAGCAATAACTTAGTTACACACAGAAGTGAATGCAAATCACATATACACATGATATGTTTCGTATACATTTATACACATACATATATTCATGCATATATAGACATTGTATATTTAGTATATATATGTGAATGCTTATAGACATTATGTTTAGTACATATGTAAATACACGCATATACATATACATACTTGCACACACATATATTTTTGGTACTAAATCTATGCTAAATGTACAGGGAAACCCAAACTCAGTTCAGCCCAACCTAAGTATCCAATTAAATCTCGGCTTTCCCTCAAATTGGCAACAGGTATGGCTGGAGGCACTTCAGATTCAGTTAATGGGCAATCTGATGAAGGGGACTTTGGAATGACACAACAGCCTTATTAGATCCTAAAATATTTCAGCTGTTCAAATTTTATAAAAATCTGTGTCCAGGTGAAAACATCACTTGGGCATCTCCCAAGGCCCTAGAAGACTAAACAAGTCAGGAGCCCTTGAAACTTTGGTTTCCATTCCATTTACCACATGATGTTAACTTGTGGTTTATAGAGGCTAATATAACCACATTTGCCACATGGTAATTAGTGTGATAATTAGTGTGGTAATCAAATTAGTCTCAATAAAGTCTTACTAACACTAACTTTTGCAAGACAAAAGGAAAAGGCTAGGGGCACCTGGGTGGCTCAGTGGGTTAAAGCCTCTGCCTTCATCTCAGGTCATGGTCTCAGGGTCCTGAGATCAAGCCCCACATTAGGCTCTCTGCTTGATGGGAAGCCTGCTCCCCACTCTTTCCCTGCCTGCCTCTCTGACTACTTGTAATCTCTGCCTATCAAATAAATAAAATATTTTAAAAAAAGGAAAAGGCTAATGGGGGATGGGGGCGAGGTAAAGGCTCAAGTTCAGAAGGAGAGAGAAATCTCAGATAAACGAGTTTGAGCAAAAATTCAGAGTAACAACAGATACAGGCAGAGCACTTTGGACTCACAAAGGACAGTTACTTCCAGCACAGATGGATTTAGTAAACTATACTTAAGCAATGGATAATGGTGGGAATGCACTAAATTCACATCTTTATCAGAAAAAAAGAAAAAAATAGAAGGGGGGAGACTGAGACAATCATCCAGAAAAACACTGTATAATCAAAACTGGAATTGGTCAAATAGAACAAAGTGATGGGATGAAATTGCATATGATTTGACATCATCTCATGAGGTAAAAGTGAGCATGAAGGGAGATTTCTGTGGAGAAGACCAATTTAGGTGTTTTACAGTCCTACAGGAGACACTTTCATTTAACATATCCTGTCAATATTTGTCAGAGGTACCAAGAAAAAAGGCATATTCTCATAAGAGAGTTCCACATTCAGTTGGGGATGACAGTTTGTTAATAATTAGACACATTCTGAATTTAGGAATTATATCGAGCAGTTTTCATGTAATATCTAATTTATTTATTTATTTTTAAATCTGAGTATAGTTGACACACAATGTTACTTTGGTTTCAGGTATACAACATCGTGATTTGACAAGTTCATATGTCATGCTATGCTCACCACAAGCATATTATCTGATTTAATGTTCCCCAAAAATCCGATGACAATGCCAATTACTGCTTGAATTCACAAATAGCAATAATATGGACAGGTCTATATCATTTACAAATGAGGAATTTATAAATGATGATGACATAAAAAGATTACAATAATTTCCCTGGAAATTAAGGAAAATTATACCAAAATAAATACAACAAATGAAGCATGATCTCAAATTTCATCTATTTTCTCCAGTTGGAGAAATTTCACATGTAGCCTCTGGAATCACCTTAATTCTGGTCTTCACTATTAGACTTCAGTTTGGTAATCACTTCACTGTTTTTTGTTGTAAGGTTTTCATATGATCAGTCAGCTGTGTTACATCCTTTCTGTGGCCCAACTACTCTCTTACATTTCCAGTCCCAGGTTATAAACTCCATGTCCCTTGGAGCCTGAGACCACCGCCTTTGGGTGCACTTAACCCTGTGCTTCACCTGATCTTTAGTTTTGACTTGAATTTATTCAATTATTGACATAAATGTTATCGTAAATGGAGAGAGGCATGGACAAGGAATCATATTAAAGAGGTGAAAAATAAAGACTTGAAATTATATGGTCCTGTTGGTATGGAGCTGAGCTTAGGAATATTGTGCTTGGAATACTGTGTCATATTCCAGCTTTACTGGGGGCCTTCACTGACTGGCTTTTTGCTTATGAACATTCATACCTATCTGGATGATCTGAAACAAATTTTCTCTATAATCGCCTAATTAATAACTGTAGTATACACAATCTTTATATTTATGGATATCAATCTGTGCTTTGTCTAGTAGGGCAAATACAATTTGGAATGGCATAGAGCTCCAATCAATTTTCAAAACAAAATAACTTAATCAATTTTTTCAAAAAATAAAGATTTTATTTATTTATTTGAGAGAGAGAAAATGTGAGGTGGCAGGGGGGTTGGTGAGGGGCAGAGGGAGAGGGAAAAGCAGACTCCCAGCTGAGCAAGGTGCCAGAGGTAGGGCTCCATCCCAGGACCCCCGGGATTCTGACCTTAGTCAAAGGCAGATGCTTAACTAACTGAGCCACCCAGGTGCCCCACACTGATCACATTTTAAGCTAGGAGCTGAAATGGTTAAAATTATATATCCCTTCCATTCATGAAAAGGAAAAGATAAAAAACTTCATGAATTGTCAGGGGTGCCTGGGTGGCTCAGTTGGTTGAGTGTCTGCCTTCCGCTCCTGTTACCATCCTAAGGTCCTGGGATGGAGTTCTGGGTAGGGCTCCCTGCTCATCAGGGAACCTGTTTCTCCCTCTCCCTCTGCCTGCAGCTCATTTTGCTCATGCTCTCTGCCAAATAAATAAATAAAATCTTAAAAAAAAGAACCCCCCCACACAAAGCCACTTCACGAACTGTGAAAGAATTAAAAATAACAGATTTTGTGTTTTCCATAGCTTTGTTATGTTTAATATTCTAATCTTTATAAGCATGTTTCCTTATAATTTCTAGGAAATAAGAACATTTTGTATGCTAAAAATATTGGAATATACAATGTAAAGAAAGATATATTTATTTGTAAGAAAGTGTGTGAAAGGCTATTAAGTCATTAAAACAGGGGTGCCCAGTGGCTCAGTTGGTTATACATCTCTCTTCAGTTCAGGTCATGATCCCAGAGTCCCAGGACTGAGCCCTGTCTGCTCAGTGGGGAGTATGCTTCTCCCTTTGCCTCTCCCCTTGCTCATGCTCTCTCTCTCTCAAATAAATAAAATCTTTTTTAAAAAAGTCATTCAAACAGTGAATATTAAGTGCATACTACTTTGTCAGTATGTCAGCATCCTTATTCAGTTGAGTGGATAAAATAATAATACATAGAAGATTTTAACTGAAATCCTAATTTATATTTGCTTTTGGTCTTAAGTTCATAATAGATACTTTAGACCTAGGCCCTACATGTCCCTAAGACTCAACGAATTTAAGAGACTGAGAACCTCAAGTCAGATCTGGCCACAAGACTCATTAAAAAAAAAATAATAATAGGTCACTAGGATAATCTCTGTGTATAAAAGAGGACTAGTAGAGATTTTGATGAATATTTGTTTTCTAACTTTCTTGATGTATCCCAATTTTAAATTTCATTTTTATCATCAGAGAAGAAAGAATTATTTTTCTTTTTTTAAAATTTTTAATTAACATATAATGTATTATTAGCCCCAGGGGTACAGGTCACCAAGTTTACCACCAATTTTACCACTGAATCACCAAGTTTACACACTTCACAGCACTCACCATAGCACATATCTTCCCCAATGTCCATAATCCAACCACCCTCTCTCTACACCCCTCCCCCTGGCAACCCTCAGTTAGTTTTGTGAGATTAAGAGTCTCTTATGGTTTGTCTCCCTCCCAATCCCATCTTGTTCCATTTATTCTTTTACTATGCCCTAAGCCCCCCATGTTGCCTCTCAACTTCCTCATATCAGGGAGATCATATGATAATTGTCTTTCTCTGATTGACTTATTTTGCTAAGCATAATACCCTCTAGTTCCATCCACGTCATTGCAAATGGCAAGATTTCATTTCTTTTGATGGCTGCATAGTATTCCATTGTATAGATAGATAGATATACCACTCTTCTTTATCCATTCACCTGTTGATGGACATCTAGGTTCTTTCCATAGTTTGGCTATTATGGACATTGCTGCTATAAACATTCAGGTGCACGTGCCCCTTTGGATCAGTACCTTTGTATCTTTAGGGTAAATACCCAGTAATGCAATTGCCAGGTCATAGGGTAGCTCTATTTTCAACTTATTGAGGAAACTCCATGCTGTTTTTCCAGAGTGGTTGCAGCAGCTTGCATTCCCACCAACAGTGTAGGAGGGTTCCCCTTTCTCTGCATCCTCGCCAGCATCTGTCATTTCCTGACTTGCTAATTTTAGCCATTTTGACTGGTGTTGGTCATCTGGATGTTTTCTCTGCAGAAATGTCTGTTCATGTCCTCTGACCATTTCTTGATTGGATTATTTGTTCCTTGGGTGTTGAGTTTGATAAGCTCTTTATAGATTTTGGATACTAGCCCTTTATCTGATATGTCATTTGCAAATATCTTCTCCCATTCTGTCAGTTATCTTTTGGTTTTGATGTCTGTTTCCTTTGCTGTGCAGAAGGTTTTGATCTTGATGAAGTCCCAATAGTTATTTTTGCCCTTGCTTCCCTTGCCTTTGATGATGTTCCTAGGAAGAAGTTGCTGCGGCTGAGTCAAAGAGGTTGTTGCCTGTGTTCTCCTATTGTTCTTTTTTTTTTTTTTTAATGGATGCAATTGAATTAAAAATATGACTTTCATTCCCATGTCTTTAAAATTTCACTTTCTTCCATCGTGTTACTTGGAAACAGAGTCCTTTATGACTCAGTACACTGTATTCAGTAACTTTACCCATTCCTTCAAAGTGTACTAAATGCACTTGCTTTCTATCTACATATATGAAGTCTAGTTTGTTTTACCTGTTGCCTCTCTATAAGATTTGATTGCCTGATAGACCATGTTGTTTTATCATGAAGTAACATAATTCAGTAATATCCTCCAACAAATGTGGCTGTGTGAATGTGTGTGTGCATGCAGCATATATGTGCTCTTAGAAATGTCCAAGGACTGGACAGTAGTTGAAAAGAGCATTGGTCAGTGCAAACACCATACACAATTAACTTGGAAAACCCTTAAAGATGAGAGTGTTTTGTTGAGAATAGGTGTTTTTTTCCTCCTACTTCAGTCATTGTTGCAAAACAATGCAAGATAGAAATTGATTAACCTCTTTTCAATTCAAACTAATTGGATTTAAGGTATAAAGCACTTCTATTAAGAGAAAATGTTAGATTATATTTTATTTTTTTATTCTTATTTAATTATTTATTTTAACTTGGTACAATTACTTGGCTCTTTCTATTTTATATCAACCTATGGAATAGACACTGTGCTAAAACTGTATCTCTTCAAATCCACTTGTTATGATGAATTTTCCTCTGTAGGAATTCTTTAGTTTTATGAGTTGCATTATAATTGTTAGTGTCAAACAGAAAGTTACTTGCAAGAAGAAATGCAATGAATTATTTTCATTTTTTGAGAATGAGAAAAATGATGAATAAACACTTTAAGAGAAGCACACACTCTGAAACAATTAATATTTTCAGTATCAACTGTCTCTCTCTCTCTCTCTCTCTCTCTCACACACACACACACACACACACACACACACACTCACAAACACATTTAACTATGTGGATTTTGTGAATGTTACCCAAACTCTCTGAGCTTGTTTTCTCATTTGAAAGTGAGGGGGAAAAAATCATATTCAAGTTCCCAAACAGGATAGGAAAAACAACTCCAAGTACTTAGCAAGTCTCTGAATGAAAGAGTATGAAGTTTGGACCAATAGGTTCTATAGGTGGTGACAATAGTAATTATCTCCCCTCTGGATGATTGCTGATTTGTCCTGTATATAGATAGCAACATTATTATTTTATGCATTGATGACCAAGGTCATCTCTTTGCAAAAGTATTTAAAGTAAATTTATACAATGTGCAGATGATCAAGGCAATGAAACTGATAATATGTAGACATTTCCATTTATTATTTTTTAATAAACAAAAGAGGAAGAAGAAAGTTTATGTGCTATAGATGCAATGGGAAAATTATGTTTCCAAGATCCTAAGATTCTAAGATTCATGATATTATATGTTAGAATAGAAATGATTAAGAGGAGCATTAATGATTCTTAATCATGTAATCATTTTTTCCAATCACATTTTAAAAATACTTCTACAACAAAAACTGTAACAACAGAAGCTACATCACTACTACAAACAGTACTATTACTAATATTAATGGTAGTTGATATGTATTAAATTCTACCTATTTATGATGCATTGTGCTATTTAGTTATGTTGCTTCATTTAATCTTATAGTACTTTTTATAATTGCTTCTTATAAATATGAAGACATGGAAGCAAAAGACCAGAGCAAATGGCCCTAAATCACCTAGTAGTGCTTTCGGCTCCAGTCTTGTTAATTCCAGAGTCCAATCCTTGTTTTTTTTTATCTTAAAAAATTTTTTTATGTGCAATTCTTAACAAATTTGGTACAATGTCATGTTCAGGGAGGGATGAAAGTCTCTAACAAATATATATATATATAAAAATATATAAAATATATATATATACATATATACATATATACATATATATACATATATATAAATATATAAATATACACATATATGTGTATATATGTATATATATAAACATACAATTATTATATATATATGCATATATATTATAAGATAATTGTATGTTTTCCACTGCTGCCATAAAAATTACCACCAATTTAGTGGCTTAACACTGCACACATTTAGGGATGTCTGGGTGGCTCAGTTGTTAAGCATCTGCCTTTGGCTCAGGTCAGGTTCCCACCCTGGGACTGAGTCCCGCATTGGGCTCCCTGCTCAGCAGAAAGCCTGCTTCTCCTTCTCCCACTTCCCCTGCTTGTGTTCCCCTTCTCTCTGTGTCTCTCTCTGTCAAACTGGAAGAGATTATGCTGAATGAAATAAGTCAAGCAGAGAGAGTCACTTATCATATGGTTTCACTTATTTGTGGAGCATAACAAATAACATGGAGGACATGGGGAGATGGAGAGGAGAAGGGAGTTGAGGAAAATTGGAAGGGGAGTTGAACCATGAGAGACTATGGACTCTGAAAAACATCCTGAGGGTTTTGAAGGGGTGGGGGGTGGGAGGTGGGGGAGCCAGGTGGTGGGTTTTATGGAGGGCACATATTGCATGGAGAACTGGGTGTGGTACATGAACAATGAATTCTGTTACACTGAAAAGAAATTAAATAAATGAATTTAAATAAATAAATAAATAAATAAAACCTTTTTAAAAAGTTTTAAAAGTCCTCACACATTTATTATTCTGTAGTTCTGTATGAAAGAAGCTCAATACAGTTCTCACCAGGCTACGACCAAGGCGTTGGCAGGGCTGCCTTCCTTTCAGGAGACCCTAGAGGGCAAGCTGTTCCCCTGTTTGTTCAGGTTTTAACAGAGTTCAGTTTGATGTGTTTGTGAGTTGGAGGTCCCAGATTCCTTGGTGGCCATGAGCTGGGGCTGCCCTTGGATACTAGAAGCATTTCTTCCCCAACCTTTACTCATAGCCACCTGCATTTCAGAGTCAGCAACAAGACTCACATTCTTCCCAGACTGCAGCTGAAAGTTTTTCCACTCTTAAGGATTCACATGATTACACTGGTCCCACCTGAGTAATTCATCCTATTCTCATATCCAGGTTGTAGTCCTGAATTACATTTATAAATTACCTTTTGTCATTTAAGGTAACATATTCACAGGGGCTGGGATTAGGGTGTGGACATCTTGGGGGTTCACTATTCTGCCTACCACAAATATCACTGACAGTTGACTTTAAAGCACAACTTTAGGTATTCTTTCATTTATCACCATCATCATCAGACATATCAAGTTCAGCCAAGAAATAATTAGCAGAACAAAAATATCTCATTATAATTAGCATTTACTCTGTGTGTGTGCGTGCGTGCGTGTGTGTGTGTGTGTGTGTGTGTGTTATAGGGGGTGAAGGGGCAGTGGAGAGCAAGGCAAATATTTCCGAAGTGGTAGAGTCTGCATGAGTTCAGGTTTAAATTTGTAGGAAATATTCTAGAACTGTTTTAGTAGAATTTTTTTTTAACTTTTAAATTACTTCCCCCTTCACCCCATCCACATAAGTTACAAATTACCCAAGTTCATATGTGAGAAGGAAAACAAAATCTCATTTAGTAGACTGAAGAGAAGATTTATTCAGGTCCCAAACTTCAGGGCGGATATATCCTGAGCTGATACTAGATTTTTAGATTCCCTTTCTCTCTCTCTCCCCCTCCTCTTCTCTCCTTCTTTCTCTCTCCTTTCTCTATCTCCCCTCCCAATTTACCTCTTCTTTCCCTCCCTTTTTTTTACTGTTTTCTTCTTTCCTTTCTCTTTTTCATTATTTTTAATCCAAGTAAACAATCTATAAATGTGCGAAATATTGGGAAAGTTGGTCCAAAGAAAAGTGATTACCATGCCTTTACTTTCCCCTACTGTGGCTCAAATCACAGAAGACATTTTTTTGTGTATAAATGCACTCAGCAATTACCCACTAATGCACTCAGCAATTACCCACTATACATGAACAAATGTAAGTTAATTCTTCCATCACAAAATGGCAACACACAACATAAGAATGTGTACTTCCTGCCAGCACCTCCACTGCCAGAGTTTTCCTGCCTATTACCCCCTCAGTTAGCTCTCCATTCTGAAAAGCAGCCTTAGGCCCATGGTAAATATTCTTTCCTATGGCAAATCATATAATTAGTTGTTCCAAAGCCCATTCTAATTATTTAAAGATCATCAGCACATAAAATCTTTATACTTAAAAAAAAGTTTTTAAGAAAATGCATTAATCTAGTATGCAGTGGTAGAATTTTGAGGATACTTACGTTTTGGTAGACTAGAGGTGAAGAAAGCATTGCCACTGAAACTCCCTTTGTCCTGGAAACAAAGGAAGATTAGTGCTTTATTTAGGCAGATACTGTAAGGCAAACATGCAGCCTTTGTTTTGTTGTTGTTATTGTTTGTTTTGTAGATAACTCTAAGGTCTTGACCTTGAAAACAGTCTTGCCATTCTATTTTCTTCACTAATACTAGTAATAAAAATATAAAACTGTCTTTAGATAGATGGACTCTTGAGAAAGGAAGATAAATCATTTCACAAAGAGAGCTATTTTGACGGCTGATCCTACCCCATGGGACTAAGTCAGGTTGAATATCCAACTTTAGTTGGATTGCTGACCTTTGGTGAATGCATTCCATAATTTGCCCTCATCCCTCATCTGAGAGTGTTTAGTAAGGTGAGAATTACTTGTGTTGGGCATCTCTAGGCATCTTGTAGCATACACTTGAGCATGAAAAATTGCTGCAGAGAGAAGAAACCCAAGAGAATAGGATGCTTCTGTGACTGAAGCAGACTTTCCTGCAATGTGGTTAAAACTGATTCATTTCAGCCTGGAAGTCCCTGGAAATATCAAGGAAGGGAATTTCCAGGAGAAGAATGACCCACTCATAATTTGTGGGCTGGGCTTACAGTTATATATTAAAGGGGATGCAACTTCACTTTTTACCTAAACTACTAAAGCAGATCATATCTTCTCCAGCCTATAGGACTGAACAATGTTTGGACCTGTATCCACTGATAGAATATTGATCATCAGGAATAAGTACAAAATCTTTGGAATCAGTTCTTAATTTTAGAAGACTTTATAATTTTTTTTT
>RCUC01160810.1:0-64306 GCA_003697995.1 Taxidea taxus jeffersonii
CCGAGGCCACGGGGCCGCGCGCGCCCGCCGGCAGCTCCCTCCGCGCCGCGCCCGCGCGCCGCCACCTGACGTCAGGCGCGCCTGGCATAATTTATGCAAGAATTCGGCCGGGGTGGCTGAGGCCGAGGGAGAGGCCGAGAGAAAAGGGGCGGCGCGGGGCTGCGGGGCGGCGGGCTGCGGAGGGCGGGCCGGGCGCCACTTCCCGTCCCCGGGCGGGCGCCGGCGCTGCGGGCGGTTCTCCCCGCCGGCCGGTGCGCGGCCGCCGCGCAGCCCCTCTGGCAAGGGCTCTTCCGAGCGCTTGGCCGCCGCGCAGCAGCGCCCCGGGCGCGGGCTAGAGAGGGTGCCACGTTTCCCCGCGCGGCACCTTCCCGGAGTCAGGGTGCGCCGCCCCGGGGCAGGAAGCCGCGGCTGGGAGCCGGCAGCGGTCCTCCTGGCCACAGCGAGGGGTTTCCAAAGGTGCGCGGGCGGCAGCGGCTCGAGGGCTTTGGATGTCTCTTCTGTAATTATCCTTCAACTTGAAATTATTTTCCCACATGAAATTATTCCGAATGGACACGTACCATGTCAACTAGATTTATCCTGCCTCTCCACACTGCCTTTCCTACCTCCTCGCTGACAGGACAGCCGGATCCACTACTAAATCAAAAAAGTTTAACTAGATGGCGTTGATTTTGTCGAATTTGTTTCCGTGCCAAAAAAGGGAGAGAGAGGGCAATCGTTATGAAACAAAGAAATAGGTTGTGTGCCCATTATTAAACGTGTCCGGACTAGAATGTCTTCATCATTCTTTGGCAAAAAATGGCACTTTTATATGATCTCCTAACTTTTAATGTCCACACTTCTTCTTTTTCTCCTCCCGGTACAAAAGGAAGAGTAAACCTGAAGAAAATTTTCCTTTATTAATTTATTTTTTAGGAGGTAAATCTATAAACATTTACGAAGCACTTTCTGTGTGCAAGTTACTGAGCAATTACAATTCTTTTAAACGGTCAACAATTGTACACTTTAAGGTGATGTCATTAGATTCAAGATGACACTGTTGTCTCAAGGAAGGAACTTTTATCAACCAAAGATAGTCCTGAAATAGATAAAGCAACTTGCTATTATTAGACTCCAAAATAAACTGAGAAAATTGCAAAACTATGCAAAACACACATTCTCTTCATTCACCACCTGTAGTGCTAAGACTAATCACAATATTTCTATTTGCACAAAAGATTAATCAAAACAAATTTGCTACATAACAATTAGAACTACTCAATAATTTTGATTATAGGGATTTAACCACTCGAACATTTATTTTTCTATTATCAATAATAATTTTCTAAGGATTTGTTACATTATACTGTCATTTATTAAGACACATTGGTTTGGGCTTTTTTTTTGTCATTTGAGTGGTGTTTTAAAAGAGGTAAATGTTTCATTCAAGGGATTCACAGATAAAGAGCAGAAAGAAGATTGACACTATGAAAATTCTGACATGAAAATATTGGAAAACACTAAAATCAACTTCTCCCTGTTTTAGAGCCCCATATCATAAACCAAGAATCAGAATTCTGAAGTTAGGTTTAGATTTCCATTACATTTCCCTTATATCTCTCAATGAAAGCATCTGGGGGATGCTTTGGTGTATGTGAGAGAGAGGTTAAAGACAGGATACAATGTCTACAAAGAAATCACTAGTGTCTTGCTATATCATAGGACATAAAAGCGACATAAAAGGAACTATTTCTTATCTTTTACAGTATACCCCAGCTCACTGTCAGATGTAAATATGTTTCAAGGCTAATCGGAGCAAAAACAAAACAAAACAAAAATGACATCTGCATATAATGAAAGTGTATTAGTTAATCTTTAATCAGCAAATAGTACTAAATGACTATGAAGCGGTCCCCTTGTGCCCTTGTAATGTAACTAGAAAGGTGGGACATTTTTCTTGAAACACGAGAAATGGCAAGGTAGTAGAGCCAAAGCTCAAAGCGGAAACAAAACAGCTGTATGGCCCCTTCCTGATTTATTCTCTCTCCTTACCCCAACTCCTGTCCTGACAGCCATGATGGAGAAGACTCTAAGCTTTTAGAAGTTGCATGACTGCAGAGTTTCACCAGCCTTGAAAAACAGGGAGCTTCTGGGGTAAACTCTAGGCAGCTCTGGCCTACTGAAGTCATTAACCCCTACCACCACCACCACCCCCCGTCCCGCTACCCTTTAGTTTCGACTGTTTTCTCTCCATTTGCTGCTTGGGAGAACTGTTGAAGTTCTCCCAATGAGAATAATTTGAATTCACAAGCGTTCCCTTTAAATATGCAAATACCTTAAGGAGCGATAAGGAACTTGTGGTCATTCACGGAAGATTGTAAATTAGGTCAATGGGTCATTTTCCTCCCAACACCTAGCTGAGACTAACAAATTTAGAGATTCATTTATTCATTCAACACAGTGCATATGCGATTCCAGGCATTGTTCTAGGCACTGAAGATGCAGTAGGGAACAAAACAACTCCAAATTCCTGCCTTCCTGAAGTTTACAGTCTAACGGATTGTTAGTTTTGATGCAGTGGTTAGAGAACATGGTAGTTTTGGAGTCTGAGCCCTTGGGGGACAGGGCAGGCCTATGTTCCTCACAGCCAGAAGGCATTGGAAAGTTACTAAGGACTGGAAGATGGAAAAAGTATGAATTGGGTGTGGCAGAAAGCAGTTGAGTAAAATACCTAAGACAACCTGCTACAAAAAGGTTTTCTCACCCAGGAGAAATGGATGAAAAGACTTACAAGAACTGAAACTATTACAAAGTGACCAGTAGTTCAGCTGCATCACTATTTAGAGGAATGAATAGTTGTCTCTGTTTGAGAACATAGCCATAATGTATCAATATATAATACTTCATGGAGGCAGGGTGAGGAGGGGGGAATAATTTGCATATCCGAAGTAACTGAGGGATGCCTGTCTGGCTCAATGGATAGAGCATGCTACTCTTCTTTTTTTCCTGAAAAAAAAAATTTTTTTTTAAGAGAGGGAGAGAGGTGGAGGAGGGCAGAGGGAGATAGAATAATCCTTTTTTTTTTTAAAGAGATGCATGTGACGGGTTTTTGTTTGTTTGTTTGTTTGTTTGTTTTGACAGAGAGAGAGATCACAAGTAGGCAGAGAGGCAAACAGAGAGAGCTGGGAGAAGCAGGCTCCCTGCTGAGCAGAGAGCCCGATGTGGGGCTCAATCCCAGGACCCTGAGATCATGACCTGAGCCAAAGGCAGAGGCTTAACCTACTGAGCCATCCAGGTGCCCCTAATTTTTTTTTTAAAGATTGTGATTAATTATTTGAGAGAGAGAAAGAGAGTGACAGAGAGCACAGGTGGGGAGGAGAGGGAGAAGCAGGCTCCCCACCAAGCAAGGAGCTGGACATGGGGCTCCATCCCCGGGCCTCAAGATCAGGACCCTGAACTAAAGGCAGATGCTCAACCAACTGAGCCACTCAGGAGCCCTGAAAGATTTTTTTTTTTTTTTTAAGTAATCTCTACACCCAAGGTGGGGCTCCAACTCAAATCCCAGATATCAAGACTTGTATGGTGTACAGACTAAGCCATCTGGACCCCCTGAGCATACGGCTCTTGATCTTGGGGTCATGAGTTCAAGCCCCAGGTTGGATGTAGAGACCACTTACAAACAAACAACTGAAAATTACTCCAAATTTAGAAACACCTCCTATTTAAAACTGGAGCCCTATCTGTTTTTCCAAATGTTATGAACTTTAAAAAAATTACAGATATGACACTAGATCCAGGGTTGAGGACATACTTCGATGTATTTTTGCCACTCATCTTTTGAAAATGTGTTTGCAACCAATTTGCAAGTCATAGGAAACAACTCTCTTTAGGACTACTTCTCTTTTTCGCCACTAAAAATGTATTATCCTGCTTCATCAGTTACCAAATTCACACCCATGCTGAAGGGAGCTCCAAGAAGAAAACTCTAAAAAGCATTGCTTGCATCACTGGAAAAACAGCATTGATGTTCCTCTGTAATTTTTTCATAAGGGAAAGAATCAGTTGGATATGTGAGCTCACCCTCCATGTGCTACTCATAACAGAACCACTTGCTATGAACTTTTGCTAGCCACTGCCAAGATTACTAAGGTCAAGATATTACGTGAAAAGAAAGCCACGAGGGCTACAGTTAGCCACTTGTTGTCTCCTGAAGATAGCATGTTTAACTAAGGTTTAACAAACATTGTATTGAATGTCTACTTTCTTCCAGCAAACATTTGTTGAGTACCTAGCATGTGCCAGTTTATTAGCCTTGGAGGACATGGCTAGCTCCCTGTCTTCAAGGAGCTCGTGTTTTACAGCAACATAAAGAAAGAAGTGATTTTTGCTGCCTGAGACAGCAGAGCGGGTTTCCTAGGAGAAGGGAGACTCTACCTGGGTCTCGAGTAAGCACAGGAATTAATCTGAACAAGGAGGGTGGGAGGCATTCCCGACAGACAACAAAGTGGTCCAGTGGTTTTAAAGCCTGGGGAGCAGGGACACCTGGGTGGCTCAGAGGGTTAAGCCTCTGCCTTCGGCTCGGGTCATGATCTCGGGGTCCTGGGATAGAGTCCCACATCGGGTTCTCTGCTCAGCAGGGAGCCTGCTTCCCCCTCTCTTTCTCTGCCTGCCTCTCTGCCTACTTGTGATCTCTCTCTGTCAAATAAATAAATAAAATCTTTAAAAAAAAAAAAAAAAAGCCTGGGGAGCATTGTTACTGCAAGTGGTTCCATACTGAGTGGAAGGAACATGGAGGGTGAGCCAATCTTCTTCAGTCTTCTCTGACCCTCCCAGAATGGGCTGGCTGTCCTTCTTTTGTTCTCTCAAAAGTGCCTATCTGCATCAACACTGGTTTACAATGGATTATAATCAATTGCTATCCTATTCTGTCATTAGTTGTGGGCCAGTTGGGGACAAGGACCTCACCTTGTCTTTTAGCATCTCTCGTTGGCCTAGAGACTTCCATATAGAGGGTGCTCAGTAAATGCTCACATACTTATATACATGGTAGGGGGCTGTGGGGGACCAGGTAGTAGATTAGACTGAAGAAGTAGATAGTTCCAAGGAGAGGTCTAGATGTCACTCCCAAAGGTTTTGGCATCACTGATGAGTCCAGCAAGAGAGTAATAAGTCAGACCCATATTTCTGTAATTTCTGTGATAAGGTGCAGAATGTAGGAGATTAGACCCGAAGCAGCGAGAAAAGTCAGGTGGCTCCCATAAGACAAGAACAGGGAAGACATAGAAGCAATTACCAACTACTTCTTTGTACCCTTCAGACTCAAGAAGTTACTAGATGCTTGTCACCTGGGCTGTCATCCCATAGGGAAGACAAAGCAGAACTGAAGAACCGCTCCGCCCTGTGGCGGAGGAAGGCAGTGTTCTTTCTGGAAGGAGCACTAATGGGGAAGGTGAAGACTGTGGTTCCAATGTGGCCCGATCTGGAAAGAGCCACTTTGTCTCTTGTCCCCTCAGGTACCAGCTCCAAAATTGGGTGACTTGTCGTCACTGAACTTACCCTCAATAATATGGGGCCAAACCCAAGTCTCTCGTTGTCTGCATTTCTAGACTAACAAATGAAAGTCCATTGTGCTAACTTAGCCAATTATAATCAGATTCTTTTAAAAGACGTTAAAGTAGCAAAATATAGTGTTCTATTCAACAGTGGTTGAGCACTTGCTGGGGTGCTGGAAAAGCAGAAATAAAGCAAACCCCGGCCCTAGAGGAGTTCTCCGAATGTACCAGACATGACACACATTGAAGCATGTCGTTACAATTCAAATGCATACAATAGTGGTATTACTGGGCAGGGTGATCGTGCAGAAGAAGGGACAACTAATTTTGCTTCTGCGCAGAGAGGCAGGGGAGGCTTTACAGAGGATGTGACATTTAAACTGGGTCTTCAAGGACTCTGCAGATGGCAGGGCTGGGGAGGTACACCAGGCAGGAAAACTGTCCAGGACATCTACTGGGCAGATGGCTGGTGTCAGCACTGCAAGTAATTTGGCACAAGGACAGTATAAACAGAGACAGGACAGGAAATGAGGTTGGAAATATAGGTAGAGCCAGGTGGGGGAGGGTTTTGTGACCACTTCAGAAATCTTTATTCCATATGTGGTAAGGGAGCCACTAAAGAATTGTCACTGGGAAAATGATCAGGACATACAGGGACCAAATTGGCCAGATGAGCCAATCCTCAGAGCAAGGAGACAATGAAGAGATATCGCTGATGGTCAAAGTACAACTTGACAAAGCCCTTCCAAGGCAGCATTAGAGGTGATGGAGATACAGTAATAAATGCAAGAGATATTTAGGTGACCGATTTGACAAGATTTGGTGAATGACTGATTATCGTAAGTGAGTGAAAAGTAAGGGTGAAGATTCACTTCTAAGTGTCCTCCTTGAAGGGCGCCTGGGTGGCTCAGTGGGTTAAACCTCTGCCTTCAGCTCAGGTCATGATTTCAGGGTCCTGGGATCGTGCCCCATCTGCTCAGCGGGGAGCTCTCTGCCTGCCTCTCTGCCTACTTGTGATCTCTGTCTGTCAAATAAATAAATAAAATATTTTTAAAAAAATAACTTAAGGGGCTCCTGGGTGGCTCAATGGTTTAAGCCTCTGCCTTCGGCTCAGGTCATGATCCCAGGATCCTGGGATCGAGCCCCACATCAGGCTCTCTCATTGGCAGGGAGCCTGCTTCCCCCTCTCTCTCTGCCTGCCTCTCTGCCTACTTGTGATCTCTCTCTGTCAAATAAATAAATAAAATCTTTTAAAAAAATAAAAAATAAAAAAAATAACTTAAAAAAAAAGTGTCCTCCTTGAGTGACTGGTAACCAGTTGCACCATTAACCAAGACAAAAGAAGAGGCAGGAGCAGTTTGTAGAATGCAGTGCTTGGTGTGGGAACTCAAGGTGATCTGTGGAATCTTCAAGTGGGGTTGCCCATTAAATCAGATATGAGAATGTAGAAGACTGCTCTGGTCTAGAAATGTAGGTGTAAGAATCATGAAGTATGAATGGTACTTAAATCTATTAGCTGGGGGGTCTGAGTGGTTCAGTCGTTTAAGCGGGGCCTTTGGCTCAGGTCATGATGCCCGGGTCCTGGGATCGAGCCCCACATCAGGCTCCCTACTCAGTGGGAAGCCTGCTTCTCCTTCTTCCACTCCCCCTGCGTGTATTCCCTCTCTCACTGTCTCTCTCTCTCTCTCTCTCTCTCTCTCTCTCTCTCTCTCTGTCAAACAAAGAAATAAAATCTTTTTTTAAAAAATCTATTAGCATGGATGGCATTGTTCAGAAAGACATGCAACACGAGACCAAAGCAGGCTAACAGGAATCTTTAAAACACCGTGTTTTTTCGGTTATTTATTACTATGTATCAAACCACTGCAAAAGGTAGTGGCTTAAAATAAAAATGTATTATTCATCTGGGGGATTGACTGGGGGTTGGGCTCAGTTGGAAAACCTTGCTGTCTCTCTCTCCCTCCTCTCCCCTTTCTCTCCACTTGGTCTTTATCTTCATCATCCAGATGACATGGCAGTCTCTGAGAAGTGTTCTAAGAAGGCAAGTCCCCAAAATACAAGCACCTATCAAGTCTCTGCTGGCTTTGCGTTTACTGATGTTCCACTGGCCAAAGCGAGTCACAAGGTCAAGCCCAGAGTCAATGTGACCCGAGAAGGAAAGTGGGACATTGCGTGGCCACCTGAGGAGTAATTCACTGGGGAGCATGATTTATCCACGTGAAACACATGTTAGGAGATGGGCAGAAAAAAATAATAAAGGGAGACATCAAAAAAGGAGCCACTGAAGACAACTCACAAAGGTCAATCTGAAGAGGAAAATAAGACCTCAAGACAGGAGAGTTTCGAGAAGGAAAGGAGCAACATGTCAAATGTCACAGAGAGAGCATGTAGGAAAGGAATGAAAAGTGTTCACTGGATTTGGTCTTTGCTAACCTTTTCAGCTGTGAGTGTTGAGGGCTAAAGCTACATTTCGGAGTGCTGAGAAAGTTAATGGGAGCTGAGGAAGTGTAGGCGGTTGGTGTAGACTTCAGACTGTAGAAGTATAGTCATGAAATGAAAAGAGATGGGATAGTAGCTGGAGGAGACCTCACATCAAAGAGAGAATAGCAGCCTTTAAAAAACAAACAAAACAGAACAAAAACAACCATCAGGATGATAAGCATTCCCCGAAGAGTAGGAGACAGGAGCAGGAGGGGAGTGGGCAACCATGTCAGGGAATGAGGCTCATGGGGAACAGGAGGTTATCAAGCTGTGGGTGGAGGACAGGGAAGACACCTGTCTTTCTAGAACCCAAGAAAGGTGGGTTAAAATGGCAGTAAGTTTATAGGTTGGGGCAGGGAGAGATGACAGAAAGTTAAGCAAATTTATTTATAGTAGCTTCTGGTTTTCTTATTACTTCAGTGGCTAATCAAAACATTCATGGATGGTCATGAGATTTGAGGAAAGAGTTCAAGTTTTGGAATAGTCCCTACAGGGAAGAAAGAAGGTGCAAAAAGAAAGTAAAAAGACTCTCATTGAGTCCTGAACTGAGATTGTAGTAGCACTAAATTGTTATGCAACTTTCCTAAGTAACTTTCACCCTTGGAGAAAAGGAATACAAATGGTGAATTCCCAGGTTCACTCCAGCGAGGAGCAGTTGTTCTCTTCCATGGAGATCCAGAAGGATCACTGGCTGCATAGCCAATGTAGGGTCCCCTGGAGCCATGCCAGATCAGCTTGCATTGTTGCCTGGAGCCATGAAGGAGCCACAATCATGGGCCCTTTGTTTAAATGTAGGACATGAGTTGTATGTGAAATAATGTGATAGATGGAGATTTCTGGCCATCTCAAATCCCTTTTTGGGGAATAGATATGTTCATAACAACAAGTAGATAACTAAGTATGTCTCCTCTTCCTTCTGTTTCATTAAGACTCTGGGTGGCTGGGTGGCCCATTTGGTTGGATTCCAACATTAACCAGACCAAACAAAGGCTTGAGTGTTGTTTTTGTTCTGGTGATCTCAGGAGTGTCAACGTCAGACAGTGGAACATAACATGGCTGCAAGGTTTCTGACGGTTCTAGGCTAAACTATGTCAAACTCAAAGATGTTCTTTGAGATGTAAAATAAGAACAGGTCATAATTTAAGGTCACCTAATTCTGTATCTCATGGGTCAGATCTCGTGATACTCCTACATTCAACTCTGGTTTAGATATATGCCAGCTATTACATGATGCTCCAGGATTTTCCTCCTTGGTCACAGTAGATAGAATGTAAGATCTGGGTTTTGCAGATGGTGTACACAATAACCCTCTTTTAGAGACGAAGAATCAGAGGCTTGCAAGATTGCCCTGCTGTGAAAGGCGAAGGTGGGATCTAAACCCCTGCTCAGTGTTTTCTCCCAAACAGAAATCTAATACCTGCCAAAGGACTACTTGCCTTTCCCATGAGCCACTTCGGGCTGAACTCCTTTACACCCAATTGTTTGCCATTTCCTCTGCTTTTTTAAAGGGGGAAAAGTCACAGTTGACAGACAGGTCTGTACCCTGTCACAACGTCTTGCCTTAGGCTGCATCTCCAGATAGGACGGACTCGAGAATTGGACAAACAATCCCTTCTCCAGGGTGGATCACTGCTCTCAGCCTAACTGCTCCACATTCAAATATGGCGGTCACAGGGACACACATCTCCAGTCCACCACTCGGATAGGGGAGCAGTCGGCTCAGTACCAGCTCCTAGGACAGTGTCTGGCACGGAGAAGGCCAGCGACGAATGCTCGCACAAAGACCATTACGTTTAAGGAGCTGAGATGACTGGGTACAGAAAGGCAAAAGTCATTTTTTTTTTTAAAGATTTTATTTATTTATTTGACAGACAGAGATCATAAGTAGGCAGAGAGGCAGGCAGAGATAGAGGAGGAAGCAGGCTCCCTGCTGAGCAGAGAGCCTGATGCGGGGCTCGATCCCAGGACCCTGGGAGCATGACCTGAGCTGAAGGCAGAGGCTTAACCCACTGAGCCACCCAGGCGCCCCCAAAAGTCATTTTTAAAAGAGATTCTGTGCACTTGAATCTGAAAGGAGGAAACATTCCTAATTTTATCTTCATTTGTATTTTAACATAGTTAACTTCCTCCGAAGTAATTACTTTTTAATATGTTTCTAATGTGTTTACAACATGATTGAGCTGCTGGGCTGGGGCTTTTCATTTAGATAGCTAGCAAGAATTTGTATTAACCCAGCTCCTAAGCTCCTTTCTGGAGTTCCTCCATAGTGTAAGCCGTTGTAACTTCAGATCACAGGGTAGAGCTTCACGGGATCAACAAGACAGAAGCCAGCTGGCCCCAGAGGCACCCACCATCCCATTCTTGTTCCTGTCCTCAGTTCTCCTGGTTCCATTGTGGGGCCCTCACAAGCCACAGCCCTTGAGTCACTCCAAAGTCACCTGGGTCTAAAGTCGATTAAGTACAATTTCACACGTTTCACCAACAGCCTGTTTGTTTATTACCCCTCTCAGGAAAAGAAAATGTATCATTACCAGACCTGAATCATCAGGGATAAAATAGTACATGTGGGCTCAGAGATGGCATAGATTGAGGCCATGGCACAGGAACAACTGAATTTGGGGGGGCCTGGGTGGCTCAGTGGGTTGTGTCTGCCTTCCACTCAGGTCATGATCTCAGGGTTGTGAGATCCAGCCCATCGTTGGGCTCCGTGCCGGGCGTGGAGCCTGCTTAATATTCTCTCTCTCCCTCTGCCCCTCCCTCCCAGAATAAATAAATGAATAAGAAGAAACTAGTTTTGGGGTGCCTGGGTGGCTCAGTGGGTTAAAGCCTCTGCCTTCGGCTCAGGTCCTGGATCAAGCTCCGCATCGGGCTCTCTGCTCGGCAGGGAGCCTGCTTCTCCCTCTCTCTCTCTCTGCCTGCCTCTCTGCCTACTTGTGATCTCTGTCTGTCAAATAAATAAGTAAATGAATCTTTAAAAAAAAAAAAAAAGAAGAAGAAGAAACTAGTTTTAAGTGTCCAAGCCAGTGGCATTAAGTTCATTCACGATGTTGTGCAATTGTTACTTTTATCCATCTCTAGGACTTTTTTTGTCATCCCAAATGGAAATTCTGTACCCATTAAATATTAACTCCCCATTCTGCCCTCCCTGCAGCCCCTAGCACTCCCTATTCTCCTGTCAATTTACCAAATCTAGGTACCCCATGTAAAGGGAATCATATAATACTCATCCTTGTGTGTCTGGCTTATTTTACTTAGCACATGTTTTCGAAGTTCATCCACATGATAGCAAGTGCCCAAATTTCCTTCCTTTTTAAGACTGAATAATATTCCATTATAGTATGTGCCACATTTTCTTAACCCTTCATCTGTTAATAGAAACAGGACTGTTTCCACCTTGTAGCTGCTGTGAATAGCACCATTATAAACATGGGCATAGCCTCATCTTTTTTTTTTAAGATTTTATTTATTTATTTGACAGAGAGAGAGATCACAAATAGGCAAAGAGGCAGGCAGAGAAAGAAGGGAAGCAGGCTCCCTGCTGAGCAGAGAGCCCGACGTGGGGCTGGATCCCAGGACCCTGAGATCGGAGCCTGAGCCAAAGGCAGAGGCTTAACCCACTGAGCCACCAAGGTGCCCCAAGCCTCATCTTTTTTAAGACCAGGAACCACTGAGCCAAGGTCCTGCCACTCTGTAACTCCTCCTTCTCAGACCGGTTCACGCCAGCTCCCCTGTCCCTCTGCCTACTCCGCCGTGAAGGCCCCAACTCCGGTGAGCAAAAGTGAGGCTGGCTTCCTCATGTACTGCTACGCTCTCTCCTTGGAGTGGTTCTCTTGCACTTGGCCTTGCAGATTCCCTGCTCCCTGTCTCTGGATGTGAGCTTGGCGGGACCTATTCCTTGCCTTCCCTGGAAGCCATTGCCACAACATCAGGCAAACCTAGCCCTTCTCTTCATGAGCTAAAGCTTAGTATGCCTCAAGGTCAGCCCTTTCCAAAACATGCTGTAGATAATAGTAAAAGTATACCACAACACGGAAAATTTTAGTGAAAGGCAGATGTGGTTGATTGGATAATGCGGTAAGACTTTTTCAAGTTAAATATTTTTTATAAAATAGGATTGCTTGTTACTTGACTATTTACTGATGAAAATTGGCAATCATTTATTAAGCTTTTCCCTTTTTAAAAAAATTATTTATTTATTTGAGAGAGAGAGTGAGGGAAAAAGAGAGAGAAGGAGCAGGGAGAGGGGCAGGGGAAGAAGCAGAAGCTGGATCCCCACTGATCAGGAAGTGCGACATGGGGCTCAATCCTGTGACTCCAAGATCATGATCTGAGCCAAAGGCAGATGCTTAACCAACTGAGCCACCCAGACACCCCAATTAAGCATTTCCTATGGGATTTGTGGAGGAATAGACTTAATGTAGACATATTCCCTTCATTGCCCTCAGAGAGAGTACGTTTAGTCTGAGATATGGACCATAATGGTCTAACTAATCAAATAAATTATGGTTTATCATTACAATAGAAGCTACATAGGCATTAGAATAAGGTATATATTTTGGGGCTGTTGTGCTATAATCTCCAAGCTGTACTCTCATAAGGGGGGAAAAATAGGTCTAGAGGCAGAAGAATGTATATGTATACATTCTTGTATACATATACATTCTTGTATACCATATACATTCTTGTATACATATACATGTATATGGTATGTTCATAGTTGGGGGGAAAAGTACCAAAGAATTTATAAGTGTACACACACACATAAGTGTATGTATATGTATTTATATGTATGTACATAAAATATGTGTATCTGTGCACAGATATTTCTATAATGATGAACAAAGAGCTAACACTCTTTGTGGTTGCCTCTCAGGCAGTTGTGGATGACAGAATACCTTTTTCCCAGGCAGCCTTTCTTGTACAGTTTAAATTTTTGACTGTGTGCACATATTACTTCCAATTAAAAGAAAATGTTTCTAAAACTAACAATAGAAGACAGAGTACGGGATGTGGTAAACGAATAGTGTATAAACAACATGAAAGGCTCTCAGAGGAAGGAAGGCTGGTTCTAGGCGGGGGCAGTTAGGACGGTTCTTGGAAGTAGAATGGTCCTTTAAGGGAGAAGAGCAAACGGGCAGGCTTTGGGCAGGGGGAGGAGTGGTGGGAGGTAGTGTGGGACAGCCATCCAAAGAGAAGGCACACAATAAGCAAACTTAGAGTCTAGGAAGTAAACTGGTTGACCTTTGCCTGGGTGGAGGAATGTAGCAATATTTTATTTACTTAATGTATATACTGGCTCATTCCAACATGCACTTTAAGACACTTACAAGGTGAAAAACAGGGGCACCTGGGTGGCTCAGTGGGTTAAGCCTCTGCCTTCGGCTCAAGTCATGATCTCAGGGTCCTGGGATGGAGCCCTGCATTGGGCTCTCTGCTCAGCGGGGACCTCTGCTTGCCACCTCTGCTTGCCTCTCTGCCTACTTGTGATCTCTCTCTCTGTCAAATAAATAAATAAAATTTTTAAAATAAAAACAAGGTGAAAAGCAACACAAAATTGTTAAAGTAAAAATAGAAACTTAAATCAGGACCTAGGGGAAAATATCAGACTTTTGAAGTAACCAGTTATTGAGCTTTGCACTTGGGTCTGTGCCTCTTGATGGCCAGAGTAAAGAAAAAACCGTAAACACATGACTTTTGCTATGTAAGGAAGGAAACAGGGCAGCTTTCTGAGTACTAGTTCTTTCAGTCGAATTTTATAAGGAAGTTGGGCACCTGGGTGGCTTCATCAGTTTAGGGTCTGCCTTCGACTCAGGTCTTGAACTCAGGGTCCTGGGATCCAGCCCCGCATCTGGCTCAGCACTCCACAAGGAGTCTGTTTCTCCTTCTCTGTCTCTCTCTGCTTGAACACACCCACACTCTCTCTCTGTCTCAAACAAATAAGTAAAATGTTTTTTTAAAAAATTGTAAGAAAGTGTCGCATGAGAATTCACACAGGAGACAGTGAGTCGTGACCCAGAGAAGGATCCTAGTAAGCCAGCATCATGATCAGGAGCGTTTTGGTTGAAGGTCACCCAGGATGTAGATGTTCAGTGGTTTGCCTCAAGAAAGTTCTAGAAGGGGTGCCTGGGTGGCTAGGTGGGTTAAAGCCTCTGTCTTCGGCTCAGGTCATGATCTCAGGGCCCTAGGATCCAGCCCCACATCCAGCTCTCTGCTCAGCGGGGAGCCTGCTTCCTCCTCTCTCCCTGCCTGTCTCTCTGCCTACTTGTGATCTCTGTCTATCAAATGAATAAATAAAATCTTAAAAAAAAAAAAAAAAGAAAGTTCTTGAAGGAGTGGATGAAATCATGTCTCCTAGAGAATTTTACCTGAATATCCTTCTCTCAGCTGGGAGTTCTTTGTGTTGGGGGGCGGGGGGTACTGTGTTTGACTTAAGATCAGAGCCAGAGAACAGGTAACAGGAGGACAGAGCCTAAGTGGTTGGCATTCTGTATCACTTGTCAATGGTCAGTCACGTGTTTTAAGACCAGACAATAGGTAGAAGTGTGAACATCTTATTAGGAAAGCTGAGAAAGCTAGCAAGTGGTGTTTTGCCAGAGTGACAGGCAATTTCTCCTTCTCCAGCATGGGACCACAGGTGTCACTTGAGAAAAATCCAGAATTATCCTCAGAGAGAAGTTTTGCCTTATTATAGTCCTTGGATCATTGTCCATGGGACTCTCTGATGTTCAGCACTGAAAGAGGATGTCAGATAGGACATTGGTCTACACATTTTCAAGTCACTTTTTTTACATGGCTCTAGAAAAACATCTAATATTGGGGCACCTGGGTGGCTCAGTCGGTTAAGTGGCTGCCTTTGGCTCGGGTCATGATCCTAGGGTCCTGGGATGGAGCCCACATGGGTTTCTTACTTAGTGGGGAGTCTGCTTCTCCTGCTTGCCACTCTCCCTGCTTTTGTTTGCTCTCTCCCCGTCTCTCTCTGTCAAATAAATAAATACAATCTTTAAAAAAAAAAAAAGAAAGAAAAACATCTAATGCTAAGCAAGATGAACTGAGGGGGCAGGGGGAGGGAAGCTGGGAATATAGGTGGGACCAAACTGTATTAGAGTACTCTCAGTAGTTTACTTTACTTCAAAGGTAATGGGTAGCCATCAAACGTTTGTAACTAGGAAGTACATGGGAAGGAGCATGTGATGTGTGGGTGGTTAAGCCAGTGGCAGTTTCAAGTGGAATTGAGGAAAAAGAGACCAGAAGGGAGAAGGTATTGAAATTCTTCTGAAGCCTGTAGTAGGGCAATAGGTAGGAGAATCGAAGGGAAAATCTGTTCACATTCTATAGAGAGAGAACTGGCAGGTCTTCATGACTGAAGAATATAACAGCGGAGGGAATATGGAGGCTGGCTCTGAGACTGGGAGCCCAAGTGATTTAAGAGGATCATAGAAACTGCAGAAACAGACATGGTGTCAAGAGGGATAGTTTGTGTGGGGGAAGATACATTTGTTTTTAGACATGCTGATGTTGAGGTGACGGCAGATCATCCCAGGGAAATGATCCAGCAGTTAGCTGGAGGTAAAAGAATGAAGCTATCTAAATGAATGAGATTTCTGATGGAAGTGCATCATTTCACCTATGAAATCTTCTTGCCAAAAAATCAACTTGAATCAGATCACACCTCTACAGTTTACTGGAAACTCGGGTGGGTGGAGGGATGAATGTGTTAAACAACACGGTGGGGATGTGATCAGCAAACTCCAGAATGTGGGACATGGCACAGGACAAATGAGCTAGTGTTTGCTACAAATACATTGCAAGGGAAAAAGAAAAAAAGAGAGAGAGAGAGAGGGAAAGAGAATCTAAAGATTAAAAGAGATTTAAAAAAACCATATCAACCAAGTACAATTTGTGGACTTTATTTGGATCCTGCTCTGAACAAACTGACTCTTCAAAAAATTTATGAGACAACTGAGGAAATTTGATCTGATTAGATATTTGGATATTTTTTAACATACTAATATTTTTGTAGTTAAGACTTAAAAAAAGAGGGACGCCTGGGTGGCTCAGTGGTTAAGCGGCTGCTTTCAGTTTAGGTCATGATCCCAGCATCCTGGGATCGAGTCCCACATTGGGCTCCTTGCTCGGCGGGGAGCCTGCTTCTCCCTCTGCCTCTGCCTGCCACTTTGTCTGCCTGTGCTCATTCGCTCTTTCTCCCTCTCTCTCTGACAAATAAATAAATAAAATCTTAAAAAAAATAAATAAAAGACTTAAAAAAGGAGTCCTTAAAATTTAAAAATATATAGTGGAATATTGGCAAATGAACCAATCAAATTTCTGAGATTTGCTTCAAAAGAATCCAGTGGGAGGAGGACATAGGGAATGGAGGGGTACAGAGAAAATGGGAGTAGCCATAAATGGATGATTGTTGGGTGTGGCTGATAATACCTGGGGGGGAGGGGAGCATCATCATATAAGTCTCCCCACCTTTGCATACATTTAAAATGTTCCATAATAGGGGTGCCTGGGTGGCTCAGGGAGTTAAGTATCCGACTCTTGATTTGGCTCAGGTCATGATCTCAGGGTCATGAGACTGAGCCCCTTGTCAGGCTCTGTGCTGGGTGTGGAGCCTGCTTAAGATTCTCTTTCCTTCTCCTCCCTACCTCCACGCATGTGATCTCTTGCTCTCTCTCTCTCTCTTAAATTAATTAATTAATTAACTAATTAAAGACAGGGCAATAACAATGTGCCAGGTTGCAATCAAGGAATCTGATGCCTTCATCTGATTAGGTGGTTTGGAGGTCATGGATGATGTCAACATCTTAGTTTCATGAAGATGAGGCCAGTACAACCGGATGACTAGGACTTGAGCTGGAGCACTGGGGAAGCAAGGGGGGGGGGCGATGGAGTCTGTGTATCTCCCTATTTGGCCACGAAAGGAAGGAAAGGGAGAGAGCAGCAAAGACAAGGGAGCCCTTTCTCAAAAGTGAGGGAGCTCTGGCAAGTCCACAGGAAGAGAGGAAGCAGCCCATGGAGGGCAAGTAGCCCAGTGGCTGAGGCAGGACCAGTGTCCTCAGCTCAGGAAGAGATATGGAGGGCTGACCTTTGGGTGAGGTTATTCAGGGAAGCTGATTCACAGTGAGTGAGGTGGGGAGAATAAAAACGGGATGAAGCCTCAAGAGGAATCGGGATTTCCAAGAGCACTGGAAGGACTGTGAGGGTGGGAAAGAAAAGCTCAGGCAAGGGAGAAGCACAGAGAAGCATGGAAAGAAGAAAGAAAGAGAGTCTAGCTGAGAACAGGGCTTGTTGACTGGGTGAGGGGCCGAGGATGGCAAGGACGACCAGGCTGGGGATGAGCAAGGGCAGGTTTATGGAGTGCACACTGGGATTCCAAGCACTATCGGAGTGTCAAGCAGGGGGTGTGTACAACCTGTCCTGTTGCTCTGATAGACCCCTCCACTGGAACAATGGGAGAAGGTGGGGGGCCATGGAAGAAAGGCGGCCACTGGCACCCAGACTAAAGCAGCATCCCTGGTAGCCCGTGGTGGAATAGAGACCCCCAGCTTCCCAGGGAGGAACTGCAGGGGCTTGAGGAAGGAAGGGCTAGAACACTCCCCAGAGAGACAAGGGGGAAACACAGCACAAAACCAATCCAGCCAGTGAGACTCAGGGTCACACTAGGAAGGTTAAAACGTGCCATCCTTTCTCCATTATTTCTGAGCCCTCCACTCTACATACACCCTTCACTTCCAACCCCCCATCACCTCACCTCTGAGCCTCATCCTAGAGATGAATTGAATCGGTAGCACTTGTTTCTTACATTGCCTGCTAATAGGAAAGACCCTGGAAATTTAATAACTTGCTTGTTGTAAAGTCTAAATATCATGACCTTTCGACAAAGGAGATTAAGATTTGGGAAGAATACATTTCAAATCTAGATTCATCTGGGTGCTGATGTTGACATATCTACATCTCTTTTCAAACTCAGGGGTGGCCCACCCTTCTTTTGGCCCCAGTACTCATTGGTCCTCTTCTTCCATACCAATAGAATTTTTAGCTGGGCATGTGACTGCTCAAAACAAAGAGTATCTCAGCCTCCTGTGCAGCTAACGGTGGTTAAATCAGCCCAACGGTGTGTAAACAAACATGTTGGATGTGAGCTTCAGAAGAACTTTCTGGAAAGACGGTTGGTGCACACCCTTCACCCTTTCTTTAGTCCTCCCTCTACCCTGCTGTCCAGAATATGAGTCTAACCTCCATCTTGGACTGCACAGATAGGAGCAAAGCCTCTGGATGGCAAAGTCAAAGAAAATTGATGCCTGAAGATTTGAAGTGAAACACACATCAGCCCAACACCATCTGTCCTTAAACTTGTACAGAACTGGGATAAAATTTCTATGTTGTTTATGCTAATGTGATTTGAGGATTTTCTGTTATAGGCAGCCAAGCCTAATTCTCACTGATATACAAAGTATTAAAATTAACTAGTTGTTGGTAAAAAAAAAAAAAGCTAATGTCAAAAGTAATGATTTGCTATTTATAAGAATATAATAAAATCACAGAAGTAACATTGTAAGCCAGATGATCATCTATTAGATCAAACCTATAACGATGTGTTCTTTTTTTCCCCCTGTGTGTTCTTAAAAGTATATTCAGTGACCAATTTTCTTTCCTTCTTTCTATTTATTTATTTATTTATTTATTTATTTATTTACTTTTGACAGGCAGAGATCACAAGTAGGCAGAGAGGCAGAGAGAGAGAGAGAAGGAAGCAGGCTCCCTGCTGAGCAGAGAGCCCGACCTGGGGCTCGATCCCAGGACCCTGACATCATGACCTGAGCCGAAAGCAGAGGCTTTAACCCACTGAGCCACCCAGGCGCCCCCAGTGACCAATTTTCAACCAGTTTTCTTGTTTCGGGTCCTGTGTCGGACTCTGAGGAGGCCATAATGAATAAGCCGCTGTCCCTGCCCAAGGGAACCCCACATCCGGGGAAATTGCAATCTGATTACAACGGTTAAGCAGCAGGTGCTAGGAGCACATGTACCCTCCTCCTGCAGACTGAGGTAGGGCCCAGTGAATGCTCTCTCAGAGATGAGGTCCTGGTAGAGACCTGAAGAACAAACAGGATCTGGCCAAAGAAGAGGAAAGAATCAGCCTGCCAGGCAGTGGGATCTGCTGGTGCAGAAACTTGGAACAAGAGGGAGTGTGGCATTTTGGAGGGCTGCAGGAAGGACAATGCCAAGTGAGGTCCATTCGGGCAGAGTGACTCAAATAAATTTATTTGTTTATTTATTTAGTGATGGTGGTGGTGATGGTGGTGGTGGTGCCCCTGGGTGGCTCAGTCAGTTAAGCATCTGCCTTTGGCTCCGGGCATGATTCCAGGCCCTAGGATCAAGCCCTGCATGGGGCTCCCTGCTCAGTGGGGAGTCTGCTTCTTCCTCTCTCTCTCCCTCTGCCCCTCCCTCTGCTTGTGCACTCTCTCTCTCTCTCAAATAAATCAAACCTTAAAAATAAAATTAAATAGAATTTTTTGTGGTAAAATATACATAATATGAAACGTACCATGTTAACCATTTAAAGGTACAGTTCAGCGACATTATATTCCCATTGTTGCATGACTGTCACCACTAGCCCTCTCCAGAATGTTTTCATCTTCCCAAACCAAAAATCCGTACCCATTCAACAATAGGTCCCCATTACCTCCCCACTTCAGTGCCTGGGAACCTCTCTTCTACTTCCTGCCCTAAATTTGCCTTCTCTAAGTACCTCATAGGAGGGGAATCATATAATGTTTCCTTTTGTGTCTGGTTTATTTCACTTCCCATCATGCCTTCAAGGCTCATCCATGGTGCAGCCTGTGTCCGGCTTTCCTTCCTTTTGAAGGCTGAGCAATATTTCATTGTATGTACAGACCACATTTTATTCATGCATTTGTATAGGGTGTCTTACCTTTGGAGTAAAAAGAGTTGGGAGAAGTTAGCAGGGAAGGGGAGAAACCCAGAGCAGGAGAGGAATGTAATCCGCACTCCTTTTACATAAAAATGTAGAAGCTGTAGTCTGTGGAAGGTCTGAATTGCTCGAAGTCAAAAAGAATTCAAGTCTTCTGACCTTCAGACTGCTTTTTCTTCTAGTCCCGTGTTTACCCCCAAGCTAGTCTGAATTCAGCCGAATTCCCTGACCGGAGGAGGACTATGGGTGGGGCAGATGAACAGATCCTGGAAGTCTGAGCAGGAGCTGGAAATCCCACAGCACGGTGCCACACCAGCACAGAAAGGGAGCCGGAGAGACTGTTCCCAGGCAAAACTGTGGGAGCTCTTTTGGGTCCCACCTCAATGGGTCATTGATCTTTTCTTCCTTTCTACCTTTGCTGTTCACGCTCTTTAGCCATTTTGTTCCCTTTCTTCATCTCAGCAGGATAGAAAGATCTCTGTTGACCAGGTGAAAGATTATTTAGAAGTTAGCTTAAAGCACCATCTGTGCCCCTCCCAGGAGATTTACATTTTAAGGGGTGGCTTCAGGAAACTGAAAATTTTAGGAGCCCAGAGAATGGGAGTGTAACGGTAGAATGGCAGAGGGGGTGAGAGTGCTGTATTCAGGTAGGAGTGGGGTGAGAAGGTTGCAGAGAAAAGTGGGTGGGGAAGGGTCTGCCCAGCTCTCCCTCCCTGGAAAAAAAGGAGGCTCACTCACAGATGCACAGGGCTTTGTGTTTTTTTTTTTTCTTTCTCAGATGGTGATTTTAGCTTCCTTGGGGGGTGGCGGGGGGTGCATCTTGTGTTTATTTGCCATCTATACAGCATGCATTGTAGCTTTCTTTTTTTTTAAGATTTTATTTATTTATTTGACAGAGAGGGATCACAAGTAGGCAGAGAGGCAGGCAGAGAGAGAGGAGGAAGCAGGCTCCCTGCCAAGCAGAGAGCCCGATGTGGGACTCGATCCCAGGACCCTGAGATCATGACCTGAGCCCAAGGCAGAGGCTTAACCCACTGAGCCACCCAGGTGCCCGATTGTTGCTTTCTGAGCATAGTAAGTTCTCCATCAAACCTGGGAGGACGATTAACCACTGGCCAAATATTTCAGACTTGCATGAAGGAGTCAAGGATAATAGAAGGGCTTTTGTTGCTACTTTATCCTTCAGATTTATCATGGGTCAATAATATGTAAAATATTGTCATTGAAGAACATCTTCCTCTTTTAACCTTTGACAGTGAGCTTTGAATAGAGTATGCTTCCTTAAGTATTTGCTTTATCCATTTTTATTAGTGTCACACACACACATAAACACATCATATTGCTCTTGTATAATATGTAGAGCATAACAAAATCCAGATTGTACCAGAATCCTCTTAAACTTGCTCGAATGATTATTTTTTATATAGGGTGCTCCAGTTGCCTCTAACATCAGGGTTACCCACGAATAAATGCAAGTACACAATCCCTACTTAGGGAATCAGAGTTTATGAGAAAGTAATTTTATTTCCTTCTTATATTTTTTTCATACTTTGTGTGTGTGTGATTTCTGTGAAAACCAAATGTCTTCAGGTCCAAAGCAGAATGTATGAAACAGTAAGGTCACTACTATTTGGCCAGTGTTTTAAGGTTGGTAATATACATTATCCTCATTTAATTCTTACATCAGCAGTGTGAGCTGGTCAAGATGGTAAATAGCTGCTAATTTCTAATGTGGAAATGAACTCTTAGACATAACTTGGAGAAGGCATAAAGCTAGCTGATTTGGATCTGGGTCTTCATTCCAAATTCCAACCTTTTCTCACTATATTATGTGCTAGTCATCACTATCTGCATATCTCTAGTAGACTGGCAGTTTAGTCTCAATGCCCAATTAACTTGAACTCTCTGCAAGAACCAACAAACGTAGCAAATGGCAATCTTAGATCTCATCTCAAATGTGTGTATCTTTCAAGTGGTTGCCTAATCAGGTTTGCCATGGTCATATAAGGCTGAAATGTATTTCACTGTAGATGCACTCTTAAAATGGGCTATTAAAAAAAGTTTCACTATAAATCCTTTTAAATATCATTTACCAATCACAAAATTGGGAAATAAGATTTTTTAAAAGGTCTAAAACTGAAAAATGCAGCTAGCTAAAATGTCAGTAAAGTGTACTTATAGGACTTTTACCAAATCAGTGCCTAAAATGTTTTCTAAACTCGAAATTATCCAAGCCTACATACACAAAGAGAAACTCTTTGGGATTTATTTTTCCCTCATCATTTGTTTACAAGAATCACTTGGTTTGTCCTGTAAACAGATATGATACATAGTGGGAGAATACTTACCTACAGAAATGGTAAATAATTATGCCTATTTTTTTCTGCTTCAAATAGTTTAAATATATTACTTGCTTTTACCTTTATATAATCTCATTTATTTTTTGCTTATTTTACTAAAGAAACTTTCTCTTCTTTTAAAAAAGTTTTATTTCTTACTAAATTATACTCCCTTCCACCAAAGTGTAACAAAGTCAACAGCTACTTGTACAGTAATGAGAAAACCAACAAGGATCTCCTTCAGAGTAAGGCTGAAGGGAAACAATTTGTAGTAGTTAAGATTTATTCCCTTATCCTCCCCTCCAAATATTACAACTCTCAACAAAGAATTCTTGTTTAACCTTATTGAAAGTACGTAGCAGGGTGCTGTTTAGAAATACTACAGATCTAAATGTACATAGTAGCATTGCCAGCTTGGAGTGAGCACAAGGAAAATGAGAATTTTAATTTGTTACCATGACATCTCCTAAACAAAAGAAAAAATATTAAGCGTACAGGATTTTTTTTTAAGTCAGTATCAGGACAATTCCTTAATATATTGATAATTGCTCTTTTAAAAACTAGTACTAAATAATCAAGGATCAGAACTCTTACCATAATACTCTTTGCTTCCACTATCATTACTGGTGCATTAGGTTCAGCTCAATTTTAAAGTTACAGAGCTCTGGTTTAAAATGAACATTTCTGCCCATTAGCCTTAGACAGGGAGTCACTGTTCCAGAATTTCACTTCACAAACCACACACACTATTGCTGCTAAAAAAGATTTAGAGTTAATTGTGACAAAAACATCCAGATGGTTTAAGTAAATTTATTATATCATTTTTTTAAAAAAGTTATGCTTAATAGAGAAACTTATTAAGAGGAGCATTCAAAACTGAAAAACACAGCAATATAAAATAAATTTATCAGTAGATACCTAAGGCTACCCTGATTTTTGTTTTCCTGAGCCGATCACTGTGCATTCTTAAACGGCTACTGGGCTCTGACCAGTACTGCCCAGGACCATCCTGGGAATTGGGAACAATGGTGGGCAGGAGGCAGGAAGAGCTGCTGTGGGATGTAACACTCCAGCGGCACAACAGGCGACCGCAGCGTAGGGCGATGGGTGCACCGTGGACGTAGGGATGCAAACTGGTCCTTCACTTTGAGCTAGGTGAGGGATGAGCTAGGTGAGGGAAGGGAAGGAAGCCACCTCTTCAGAAAGCAGGCGGCCGGGAAGTGTTGCAGAAGCTAGGGAGGACTCTCCTGCCTCGGAGAACTGAAAGCAATTCAGGTAGGCTGGAACTCGGGGAAGGGTGGGAGGAGTGGCCGGTGGCAAAGATCCCGCTGGAGACCGGGACGGAAACGGGATTAGGAGGGCCTTACAAAGCGAATTTGAGATAGGACTTATCCTGAGGGCAACGGGATTTTCTAAAAGGTTTTAAACGTGAACACGACCGGGTTATTTTGCAATAAAGTATACCTCTCCGGTGGCAGTGTCCAGATGGGGGAGGGGCAAAGCCCGAGGCCGAAAGACTAGTGAGCACAAAACCACGGTAGTCCAGGTGGAGGACGCTGGTGGCCCGTACAGAGGAAGTCAGAGCGCGGCAGGAGCGACAACCAGACGACTAGAAGGACGGAAGTAAAACGGATCCTGGGGCTTAATGGCTGCGGCACGGGGTTGGGGGCTGATGACCGACCTGTAGTGAAGCAGTTGCTGAGATGGGAGACTCGGGCAGTTTGGAAGAAAGGTGCGGAGCTCCGCTTAGGACACACAGATTGTCAGAACTCTGCGGCACCCAAGTTAGATATGCCCAGCTCTCAGCAGGGCGGTCTGGAAGCGGGACGACCCTCTGCGGGTGGACCAGGCACCATCCAGAGTGCGCACAGGGGAGGAGACGGCCCAGGACGGCTCCCCAGGGAACCCCCCCCCCCCCCCATGCAACTGGACAAGGCTTATAAACTACACTTCTTCGAATATACGCCGAATCACAAAACACGCTGCGGGATCAGTAGGGGAGTTCATTGCTCTAATTTCTTCAGGTGAGAAAAATGAGACTTGAGGGTAGGGTTTGTTCACGACCACCTGACGGAGAGTCTTGACTTTCCGTCACCCAGCCAACAGAGCCCCTACTCTACCCTAAAAATTAACTCTGTGGATCCGACTGCTGAAACATATTATTTCTCAAAATTTCGGTAGAGTGGATCACAGAAATAGGGCTTTTTACTTTTTAAATGCCTTTTGTTCCTTTTCTCCCAATCCTCGTAAAAGACTGTGATCAACTTTCAGTTTTAATAAATATCACCAGACATTAAAAATATGTTTTAAAAATTCGGATAGAGGGAAAGTTTAGAACCTATCTCCACCAGTAAGCTCACAACTTCTTCAAGTTCTCTGAGCTGCATAAATAAACCTTGACAGATTCTGGCTTTACGCTTATTAACTCGGCACGTCCATCCCCCGTCCTCCTATCTCGAGGACTTGCCTAATCGCTCCCCCCCCCCCCGCCCCCCTCCCCCCCTCCCCCGCCCCCCCTCCGGCCGCACCACCTGCTCCCGGCGCCTCCCCCTCTCCTCCCGTTTGCCCGCCCGCGCCGGTTCTCACGCGCGGCCCGCGGCACTCCCCGCCGCTCCCGCCCCTTTCACCTCCTCGGTGCCTCAGGACCCGAGCAGGACCGCTGCGAGCCTAGCTTCCCAGCCCCTCCCGCGCTCCTGCTTTTCCCCGCCCGCCCTCGGGCGCCGCGCCCCCCACGAAGTTCTCCCACCCGCACCACCCCCCGCGAGGACTTCGGAGGCGGTCCCTGGTCGGCCGGCGCTGATTGGCTGTCTCCCCGGGGCCCCGCCCCTGTGCACGCGCAGGAGGTGGGGCGGGCCCCGAAGCGGGCGCGCGCGGCGCGGTCCCGCGGGCGGAGCGTCCGTGACCCGCGTGCCGGCCTCCGCGTCCGGGCTCCGGCGTCCGCGAGGTGGGGGCGGGCGGCGGCAGCGGCGGCGGGGGTGTACCCGGGCTGGGGGACTCACGTGGCCCCGAAGCTCCCCCCACCTTGCCCCGGCCGCGCTCCCTAGCAGCAGCCAGGCGGGCGTCCCGCAGGGACTGGGAGCTGCCCGAGGGGCCGTCGTCGTCGCCTGCCCGGTAGCCCGGATGTCGCTGCCCCCCGCGGCGGGGCCGCAGACGCTCCTCTCGGCCCCGGGAGGAGGCTCGTCTTAAAGGGACCGCGCCAAGTTCGTGCCGGAATGGGCGGCGCATCCTGCCCTCCGTGCGCGACCCGTGTCCCGAGGGGTCGCCGCGGCGCCCGCACCACAGGCCCCCTCCTCCGGGCGGGGCGCAGTTGGAGCGCAGCGCGCCCTGCCCCGGGATGGCCGCAGATGGCCGCCCAGAGGCCGGGTTTTCTCGGGCCCGAGCCGTGGCCGGTGGCGCCGCGCGGGGCCGGGAGGCGCCGGCCTGTGATTGGCCGAGGCCGCCGTGAATGCAGGACATTGTCTGGTCGCGGCCGGCTCGGTCCCCGCCCGCCGCCCTTCCACAGACCAAGATGGGTGCGGAGCGAGGGCTCTGGTCGCCGAGGTGCCCCCGGCCGGGGAGCGCTTTCAGTGGTGGGAACACCACAGTGGGAAAACGTAACTTTTACGAGATCGTGGGTTCTGAAAATGGCAAAAGGTGCTGTTTCAAAAGACAATCATTCTCAACAAGGAAATAAAATCATGGTGTTCGATATAGAGGTTTCCTTTAAGGTTAAAAATACTAAGGCAGTCGAAAAGGGCCAACTGTCATAGAAACGGATTAGTTTTGTCTTCAAGAGTTCTTTAAGACCTCTGATAATTCATCTGAATATGCTTCATAAAATTTTAAGCTGTATATTCATGCATACAGTCATTATATGAAATAACCGTGTTCAGTACATCCTCTCTGGGTCTTACTTTCCATATTGTAAAAAACACTGGACTGGTAGCTTTCCAAGTTTGTTTCTATTAAAATAACTCTGATTCTGACTCGACTTAAAATCATGATATGTCCTATGTGTAGGATCACATCTCAAGGTCTTGAAATAAATGAGATCTCTTAAAGAGCCCTCGAGATTTCAGTTCTCAGATCATCTTTGAATATATGTGGGAGTTATTTAAGTGCAGTTGTAATCTTTTCCTGTGTAATTTCGGAGTAAAGGGAAATGAGAGCAGTAGAGAAATGTATGGAGATCAATCGGGTATTAGTCGATGTGAAGAGCAGGGTTTTCTTTCATCCTAAAGAAGTTTTCTAGGTAATGGAATATCATAATAAAGAATAGTCATCTTTCCTATTTTGTTCCTAGTATCAAAGGGGTAGAAAGATGGCAAAAGAAAGAAGACACATAGGAAATAAGAGAAACGCAAATAAAATGTTTGGAGAGTTTTGAATAAAACTAAGTTGTGTTTCTTTTGAAAAAGCTGTATAGGAAAAATTATTGTAGAGTTAAAAGCAGACGTGTGTTAATAGAGATTATCTGTGTGTTTATGTATTTATGTATGTATATATGTATATATTTAAATCTATTTAATTTTTAAAGGATTTTATTTTAATTCCAGTATAGTTAACATACAGTGTTGCATTAGTTTCAGGTGAACAAAATAGTGATTCGACAACTTCAGGCATCACCAACATAGATTATATTATATTATAGCTTCAGTTTAATGCCGTCTTCAAAATTAAAAAAAGAGTCAATGATTTCATTTAATTGAAAAATCAACAAGAATTAGAGACTTGGAAATGACAAATGAAGGACAGAAAACAAGGTAAATTTAATGGACATGATTCATTGTAAGAGACATGACCTCATTCCTTATTAGTGGGATTTCCACTAAACCAGATTTGATGTTAAATTTATTTTACAGACTTTCCTCAAAATTATACTAATTTAATATTTTTTTATTGTTGTTGTCATTGTTGTTTTGTGGTATGGAAAAGGGAAAAGAGAAGAGATACAATGAAAAATTTAAAACATTGTTGCAGTTTCATTAAATAACAGTTGTTCCAATCTCCTCTACCTCACCCATCATAATATAGGAATAAAAAGGCGGAAATCATCAGCATAAAGATTCTAGTTGTCCCCAGAAGTGAAGCATGAATAGTTGTGTGGATGTCTGTGAGTGATGCAAATTTAGTTTTGATTACTTAAACTTACAGAATTTAAATTGCTGATTTCTAGAACTAGCTGATTTTACTTAAAAGTTATTGAAGAAATGATTAAAAGTTAGAGATTAAGCTGAGTGAAATAAGCTGTTTATAATAAACACAAGCAGCAGGTTATATGATATAGTCTATAAGGCATGAAATGACTAGCCAAGTAAGTTTGAGATTTTTCCAGCAAGTCTTTTCCTTAGGACTTTTGGTTTGGCATTCCATATATAACTATAGAATAATCTGTATACAATCATAATGTTTGCCCAACACTTAGTATATACCAAACACTGTTTTAAGTATCTTCTTCTTCTCCTCCTTCTGAAAATGGCAAAAGATGCTGTTTCCCCCTCCTCCCCCTCCTCCCCCTTCTCCCCCTTCTCCTCTTCTTCTTCATCTTCTTCTTCTTTCAGATTTCATTTACTTGACAGAGCACACAAGAAGGGGAACAGGAAAGGGAGAAGCAGATTCCCTGCTAAGCAGGGAGCCCAATACGGGGCTCCATCCCAGAACCCTGGGATCAGGACCTGAGCCGAAGGCAGACGCTCTCAATTGACTGAGCCACCTAGGTGCCCCTAAGTATCTTCTTAGATACTCAAAAAATCCCAGAGAGCAGGTACATTGTTATCCTAATTTTTTAAATTAATTAATTTATTTACTTAATAGGATATGTTTTATTTTTTTGAAGATTTTGTGTGAGAAAGAGCACAAGTGGGAGGTAAGGGGCAGAGGGAAGGGGAGAAGCAGACTCTCTGTTGGGCAGCGCTCCATCCCAGTGCCCTGGGATCATGACCTGAGCCAATGGCAGACACTTAACCATCTGAGCCACCCAGGTGCCTCTATTATCCCCATTTTATTTTATTTTTATTTTTCCCCTATTTTTTTCTTTACTTATTTCTCAAAAAAAATTAGTCTTTTTAATCTTACATTTTTAATTGATTAAATTTTTAAAGAACTCAGTGAATTTGTCTTTTAAGTTCCAGAAATACTGACACATGAATATTTTGCTAGGACTACATTTTAAAGATTTTATTTATTTATTTGACAGAGAGAGAATCACAAGTAGGCAGGCAGACAGAGAGAGAGGGGGATGCAGGCTCCCTGCTGAGCAGAGAGCCTGATGTAGGGCTTGATCCCAGGACCCTGAGATCATGACAGGAGCTGAAGGCAGAGGCTTAACCCACTGAGCCACCCAGGCATCCTAGGACTACATTTTAAATATCCACTTATACTTTGTATATCTGAGTCATATCTTGATTTTCACTATCACATATGAATGAAGGCCTTATATCTTATTTTCTTTATCTAGCATTATATCATACTCTTAAATTTGAGATAGTCTGTCTTGAGAGTCATAATGGAAAACATAAAAGAATGTTATCTATCTCTTGATCGTTTAGAAAGTATTTCAATAGTCAGTGATGGTTCAATAGGTAAACTAAGGCCTGTAAACCTGAACTCCTTTATGGTTAATACTGTTCAGCAAGAATGTAGTACACGATTGGCCAAATGTGGATTTGTTTAAATAAACTCAATTTAAAAAGTCTGAAGCTCTCCTCTTTTCATTGTTATTATTTAGGCAGTATGTTATATTAATGATAGAAGTAAATTTTCAGCTGCTTTTAAAGAAATTAGGTAGCAACTAATGAATTTACTGTCCTACTCAAAACCATCTACGCTTAAGAACCTTCGCCAGTAGGTTTAAGATGAGAATCTTTGTCGAGGGAGAGAGGTTGCTCTGAATCATGAATGATATTAAAGAACTGCAATCTCCTCATTTTTTTCTTCTTGAAGATGTTGAAGCTTTCTTCTGTAGATGCTCTGTGGCAAAACAGTAGAATCTGGATATAATTTTGATTTAGTTTGATCTCTTGCTGGTTTGGCATCAAACTCTAACTGTAATTTGATAATTTCACTTTGTTTCTCCTTTTCTTGAGTTCTTAACTTTGCTTTTAACTCTGAAATTTCTACCTCCTTTTTCTCTATCAGGTCTTTATGCTTTTCTTCATTTGACTCAATTTTTTCCTGCATATCCTGATGAAGTTTCCTTATTTCTATCTTATGTCCCTCCTCTTAGATTTTCATTTCACTCATAAGTTTGGCAATAGTATTCTTATATTCCTGTTCATGAGATTTTAAATTTTCTTTCATAAGATCAACATTTCTTTTTAGTTGTTCATTTTCTTTTTTCTTTTTTAAAGATTTTATTTATTTATTTGTCAGATAGAGAGCGCAGGAGCAAGCACAGGCAGACAGAGTGGCAGGCAGAGGGAGAAGCAGGCTCACTGCTGAGCAAGGAGCCCGATGTGGGACTCGATCCCAGGACGCTGGGATCATGACCTGAGCCGAAGGCAGCCGCTTAACCAACTGAGCCACCCAGGCATCCCTGTTTGCATTACTTTTAATGAATAGTTTTTTCCAACTGTATATCCAGTATATCCAGTATATTATTCTGGTATATTTCCACTGATTTCTATCATTTTCTCGGCTCACAGTTCCCCCCAGTTTCCCAAGCCTCCTCCTCTGGGTACAGGTCTGCCCCACAGGGCTGTCCCCTCCCTGTATCTCCCTATTTTAAAGATGCAGAAAAGTTAGGTAGCTTGCCTGAAGTCAGACAGCTGGGGGACAGAGATGGGAATCAGGTCTAGAATCCTGAATCTACTCAAAGCCATGTGGCTAAGTGTTCTTAATCCCTCATTGAACTGACTTAGTTATTTCTATGGATGTGATCATCAATGCACTTTTGATCAGATTGTTTCAACAGTTACACATTTAAATATTTTGTGCTTTCATCCATTTATATTTCAGGTGAGCCTGTGGCTACTGGAGTGCCATCTGTGCTTAGTTTGCTAGAGAAAGACAAGCAGACCTGTCACCTTTGAAGAGAAACACCCCTGAAATTTGCATCTCTGTTCTCTCTTTTTTTTTAATTAAAAAAATTTTTTTAAGATTTTATTTATTTATTTGACAGACAGAGATCACAAGTAGGCAGAGAGGTAGGCAGAGAGGCAGGCAGAGAGAGAGGAAGAAGCAGGCTTCCTGCTGAGCAGACAGAGAATCCAATGTGGGGCCCGATCCCAGGACCCTGGGATCACGACCTGAGCTGAAGGCAGAGGCTTTAACCCACTGAGCCACCCAGGTGCCCCCTCTGTTCTCTTTTAAGCAGGCATAGACATGGGCAGCAGCACATGGGAAAGTCCGCTCCCCTTCTGCTTTTCTGCGTTTTCTTTCTTTTCTTTCTTTTTCTTCTTTCAGGCCTGTGGCTTCATGGGACCCCGAGAACAGAAGACCATCTGGCCGTTTTGGGTGCATCGAGCTGGTGTCCTTCCCAGCACAGGTGCTGATGTCCTTAGCCAGTATCAGCCGAAGGCTGCCAAGTCACTCAGTTCTTCAGAAGACTGAGAAGGGAGGAGGTAACAAGAATGCATGACAGGAATTTGGGGATTCAGTAGCATAAAGCTGAGAGAAAAGGGGTGGCACCTTCCAGACGGTTTCCACCCTTTCTTCCTCAGTCTGTATCTGTGGCAGAGAAGTGGCACGTGCTTCCTGACAATCAAGAGTAAAGGCCGCTACTCCTCACCTTCACTTTGGCCTCCTTAGGCCTCGTTCTACAGTGTAGCTCTGTCACCGAGCAGGGAAAGGGCACAGTCAGGCTCTAACCATTCCTGATCACTGCTTGTTCACAGGGCTTGTATCCGGAGGGTTAAGAAATTAGAAATAAAATTATTCTGAACAGGATCACTTGCGACTCATTAATCCATGTGATTTCTGATGCTCATTATCACTGAAAATTGAGTTGCCTAAGTCTGTTTAACTTTTGTGATTAAGGATCAGCATTAGGATTTGAGGTTCTGGGGACAGAGAGGGATGAAAGGATTGTGCTCAGCCATCTTCCGCCCCCACCGACCTGCACCAGTGCTCTTTGTCCTTGGCCAAAAGTGCTTTTCCATCTCCTGTAAAACCCTGGTGGAGGCAGACAGCCCAACACAAAGGACAGGCCAGCACTGGGCGACCCGATCCACAAGTCCCACTGCCATCAGTAGGTGACAGGCACAGCCTCAATCAGTACCTTGGTCCTAAGGAGCCTAGAGGGGCAGGTCTAACTGAAGACTGGTGTCATTAGCCAGAGGCTGTCTTTTTATTTTATTATAGTTTCACAGTGTTCCATAACTAAGCTCTTACCGTATGATATTTTTCAAATCCAATTATTTAAACATCTTATGCATGTGTAGAACTATTTTAAATCTAATAGCAAACACCTACTCGTGTACCTTTGTACTAGTACTTCTCACTCAACAAGTGGCCACCCTCTCTTCCTGGGATCCCACATACAACCAGATTCTGGTGCGTCATCTTCTTTCTTTAACCCCTCAGCCTGGGATGGGGATAGCTTCCAAAGGTGGCCACCCCGGATGCCTCACCTTGCTAATTCCTTTCGCTGAGCCCACACTTCTTACTAGTCTTTTCCAAAAGTCCAAGTGAAAGTGCCTTTCCTTCCCTCCTTGGATGGGGTCTGCCTCGGACATCCATCATGATCTGGCCCCTTACCGACACCTCCAGTTTCCTTTGTGGCCTTTCCCCCGCTTCACACCGCAAACTACTTCTGTCCCCCACACACTCTGACCCTCGAGGATGCTGTTCTTTCTGTTGGGAAAACTCTGTGAAGACTTCTTTGCGCTCCTTCCACATGGGCTGCATCTCTTACAACCTTGACCACATTGTATTGGAATTGCTGCTTGGCTCCTTCCCGAAATGGAGGTTCCTGGAGGTCAGAGCTCATGTCATTCATCTGACATCTTGATGCCTCACACTGTACCATACACATGCAAGAACAAGATGAAGGAACAGCTAAAGACAAATCAAAAATGTTTCGTTTCCTCTATGGATTCTTTTTCCAGATCGGCTGTCTGGCTTTTTCAAAGTTCAATCAATTCAAAATTGAAGTTACATTTATTTCAATCTTGTCAATATTGATGTAGATAAAATGATACCCTTTAATTAACATTTACACAATAGCAAGCTTTTACTATGCTGGATACACCAGATGTGCTCTCAAAACTTGAGTAAATTAATATTTCTAATTCAAGTGTTTACAATTTAAGGTAATCTGATTTCTTCATTAGTGGTGAAGCTTTTTCTTTCTTTTTTTAAAAGATTTTATTTATTTATTTGACAGAGAGAGAGACAGCGAGAGAGGGAACACAAGCAGGGAGAGTGGGAGAGGGAGAAACAGGCTTTCTGCTGAGCAGGGAGCCCAATATGGGGCTTGATCCCAAGACCTTGGGATCATGATCTCAGCCGAAGGCAGCCGCTTAAATGACTGAGCCACCCAGGCGCCCCAAGCTTTTTCTTCTGCATAAAAGTAATTTTCTAGGTTATTTATTTGGGAAATGCTGCTTTCTTTGTATCAGATTTGCCTTAAGAAAAGGAATTCTGTGTTGTACTCTACTACATAAGTAGATTTAACTGAGAAGTATCATTTTTGATATTTTTTGCCTGTAAATTAAAAAAATAACAAGAACAATTTAGCAGTCCTGTTCTTTTCAAGACAACACCACCTTCTGTGTGTTTTCGGCAGTGAGAGCAGGGGGCGGACCAGCTTCTCCCCTGTCCCTTCCCCATGCTTCTCTAGCTCTAGCAGAGACATTTTCTGTAATTGGTTTTCCACATTTGCCAAGAGTCTGTTTCCTCTTAACATTCAACATGTTTAACAGAAGTCTTGTAATAGTTCCAAAAATAATAAAGCGGGTCCCAAGCATAAAAATGATCCATACACAACACGTTGTTTTTTTGTCATGGCTTTGGTTTGTTAAGTTCTTTTTAATAATTTTTTAGTGTCAAATCATGTGGTAGAAATAAAAAGGTTTTCTTCACAGTAATAAAACCCACTATAGATCTAGAATTAATGATTTGTGCATAGAGCAAGAGTTACTTGCCAAGGCCACCCAGGGACAGTGTGGCCCCCTCAGTGTCCAGCTCTTCTTGCTGTGTTGGAAGTGGGACATTCTGGTTAAATTTAACGTTATATCCTCAGAAAGAACAAAAGTGTGTTCGAGGTACAGGCTTCCGAGATATTGGGAAGGCTATTTTTAATCTGATGAAATTTATTTCTCACATTGTCCAATGTTAATATAAAAAAGCAACACGAGCTTATATTTTATCCACCCCCGCAATTACTTCTAGGAGGTGGTTAAAGTGTCCCAAAGTAACTTTCTCTGTTTTTTTTTTTTTTTAATTTTTTAATTTTATTTATTTATTTATTTTAAAGATTTTATTTATTTGTTTGACAGAGAGAAATCACAAGTAGGCAGAGAGGCAGGCAGAGAGTGAGAGAGGAGGAAGCAGGCTCCCTGCCAAGCAGAGAGCCCGATGCGGGGCTCGATCCCAGGACCCTGAGACCATGACCTGAGCCGAAGAAGGAGGCTTAGCCCACTGAGCCACCCAAGCGCACCAACTTTCTCTGTTTTAATAATTAGATATTGGACAATTGAAAAAAATGTAGATTTTCTTTAAAATTATCACTTAATTTACTGGTGTTGTAGTCATTATGATGATCACCACCACTGTTATTATGAATGAAGCACCTTTAAGTGTTGAGGGCATCTGGACTTTGGAAGAGGTTTAAGATCCCAGAGAGAAATCAGAGGCTCTGGCAAGCAGGTAGCAGGGGAGTTGACAACACAGTCCCTATGATTCTGTGCAAAGCATTTTAACCTTTTCTTCATCAGTGAGTCAGAATCCGAAAAAAAAAGCATTGGTACCTGAATGACGTGGATGGAACTAAAGGGTATTATATGAAGCAAAATAAATCAGAGAAAGACAATTATCATCTGATCTCACTCACTCATGTTTTTGTTAAAAAACAAAATGGAGGAGCACAGAAGAGAGGAAAAAATAAAACAAGACAAAAATCAGAGAAGAAGACAAACCATGAGACTCTTAACCACTGGCTATTATATAAGATTGATGAATCACTGACCTCTACCTCCAAAACCAGTAATATATTATCTGTTAGTTAATTGAATTTAAATTTAAAAAACCCAAAAGATAAGCCCAGCACAGTAAAAATAACCCTGGCGAGGGGATGTTGCTCCCTGCGTCACTGTTAGACTGAGCACCCCAGAGCCAGTGGGATCTATACCCTGACTCACACTCATGTTTAGGAAATGCGTTCTGTCCTTTCCCCAGATTCACTTCCCTCTTCTGCAGTCAAATGTTCTACCACTGAGCTATACCCCCACACTTCCCTCCTCTGAAGGAGCATGCTCTTTCCCACAGGACTGGGATGGACCTCAAGCAAAAGGTCTTGCTGCTCCATGTCCGTCTGTGGTCCAGCAGCATCCATAGGACCAACGACCACTTTGGAACTGAAGATGCCCAGGTTGAACCTGGATCTTTGGAATCTGAATTGGCATCTTAACAAGGTCTTCGGGGTACCCAGGGCAACCCCCATGTGAGAAGCCTGGCTTACAGCATCCCCAAATGAAGATAAACAGAGAGTGCCACCCGTGGGGGAGTGGGAACCCCCTTATATATCATATATTTTACCCCCTGGTGTATTATACACCATTGTATATTTTAGCCTATGTTTCTAGGGAATGGAAAGGTTCAGGGAGGAGGGGTGATAAACAAAGAGTACTGACCTCACCGAGCCTGATCAATACATGTAGTTCAAATTCGGTGACCACCTTCATAGTAAACAAAAGGAAACACTGCGGTGGGTACAAGTGTCATTCCATGGAGAAGGGTTACATTTCGAATCTGCGTTGGTTTCCTGGAGTTACTGTGACAAAGCGCCACAGGTTGGCTGACTTTGGTGACGGAGCATCGCCTGGGTCTGGAGTCTGGAAATCTGACCGTCACGCTCCCTCTGAGTCTCTGGGGACAGCCCTTCCTCTCCTAGCTCTGCGGCTCCTGGCCGCCCTTGGCCTGCAGCCGCCCCACTCAGCCCTGTGCCTGCCTCGGTACATGGCACTCCAGGTGCCTTTCTCCTCACCTGGGGCTCTCTTCCCCCTCTCTGGAAACCGGTGATCATGGATTAAGCCCCAGCTCCAGGATGGCCTCACTGGCAATGATGTGCTTTCCAAGTAATGCCACATTCTGCCAGACCTGGGGATCCTGAGATGAGGAAGACGTGTCATTTGGAACAAGTCCAAGTCTGGGGGGTGGGGATGGCAGAGCAGCAGGAGGGGCTCCCAGGGTGTCTTTCCAGCCAGACTCTAGGCCACCCCCAACTCCCACGTTGATTCTGTGGCACTGGAACATGGAAGTGAAACAAATCCCAAGCGATTCTGACGCAGACAGCCTCTCTTGCAACCCACCTCCAGAAGCACCAGGATCCTAACAGAGGTCCCCATGTCACCCAGCTTGCTCAGAGTGGACTCCAAATGTGCTTGCAGACAGACGATGGTGTGTGTGTGAGCACACAAGTGTGTGTATGTGTGTGCACACGTGTTTAAGAATGAATCTGAGCAGCAGATCCTAGTTGTGGGGAAAGCAATCAGGAACTGGTTGTTAGAGTACAGTGACAGGTGACCTTTCACAGTGTCATGACAGACAGTTTTATTGTTATGAAGGCTACACACTAACCTTGAGCATTTCTAAACCGAGGTGGTTCATTCACTCATCAAATACTTCAGTGCCAAATTGTGCTCGGTGCTTTGGTATTTGGGGTGGTTTGCTCTTAATTTTTAAAAAATTAAATAAGTTTAGGAAATTAATATAAGAGTGCAATGAATACATATTTATTCTGCCAATTGTGGACATGCAAAAATTGCTATCAGTTGTTTTATTTTGAATTTGTATGTATTTATTTCTGAAGAGGTAAAACCAAAAGGTACGGAGGAAAACAGTGCAAGGTGAATGTCTCTCCCACAGAGGCGACTGCTGTTACTTGAGAAAAACCATTTTTAACACCAAAGAAGTAAGAAGGACATAATCTTCGGGAAAAAGAGAGCTTTTCCCAAAAGGGAACAGTTAAGAAAAAACAATATGTGTATATGTTTTTCCCTTTTTTAATTCATCCCTTACTTTCTTCCAAGTATTTCCACACTCCTTTCATGAATGAGGCATTGTTCCAGGTATGAGGAGAACATCAGAGAACAAAACAATGAAAACACTGTTCCCTGCCTTCTTGGACTTACATTCCTGTGGGAACTGAGCTGAATCTGGAATTGGGACACGGAAGTCCCAGTCATTGGAACAGGGAGAAGCCGACAGAAGCTAAAGGAAGAGGATGTCCCAGGCAATCAAGAGGCCCCCAGTGTCCTCCAGGCACAAGGGGTACAAAGGTGGGCATGCCATTAGAAACTGCCACCTGCCACGCCCACGACTGCTCAGAGGCTACGCCAGCCAGACCAGGTGAAGGACTTCAGGTCTGGTGAGAAGCAGAGCCTGATGATAGAATTTGGTCCAGATTTGAATAAGTGCGAGAGCTGTCTGGTGAGATGGAAGCAATCTTAAGGGACAGGGAGGAGAGTGATTTTAATTCTTTGATGGGGTTTCTGTTCATGCAAAGAAACTAGCGCAATCTGTTTGCCATTCGCATGCTTCCTTCTTCATGCTTCCAGTATCTGGGCGTACGCCTCAGCCGAGGTAGCGACTGAGCTGGGATAGATTACTGGGTCTCTGTCGATGGCGCTCCAACCAGGACATGGGGTGCGAAGCATCAACCTTAATCTTTACACTTTTTTGAAATTAATAGACATTTTTTAAAAAGCAGTTTTAGAAAAAAAATAAGAAGTAGTTTCAGGTGTATTTTAGAAGAAGATTTTATGTATTGATTCACGAGAGACAGAGGGAGAGAGGCAGAGGCAGAGGGAGAAACAGGCTCCCCACTGAGCAGGGAGCCTGATTCGGGGCTCGATCCCAGGACCCTGAGATCATGATCTGAGCTGAAGGCAGAGGCATAACTGGCTGAGCCACCCAGGCGTCCCTAGTTCTAGGTTTATAGAAAAGTTTTTGTATAAGTCCTCATCCATCCCAATTTCTCCTATTATTACCATCTTGTATTAATGTGATGACTTCTTACAATCGATGAATGCATATTGACACATAATTATTAACTAAAGTCAATAGTTTACATTAGGCTTCCCTCTTGTGGTGTACCTTCTGTGAGGGTTTTTTTTTCAAGATTTAATTTATTTTTATTTTTTTAAAAAGATTTTATTTTATTTATTTGACAGAGAGAGACAGCGAGAGAGAGGGAACACAAGCAGGGGGAGTGGGAGAGGAAGAGGCAGGCTTCCCATGGAGCTGGGAGCCTGATGCGGCGGGGCTTGATCCCAGGCCTCTGGGTTCGTGACCTGAGCCAAAGGCAGACGCTTAACGACTGAGCCACCCAGGTGCCCTTAAGATTTTATTTTTAAATAATCTCTACAGCCAATGTGGGGCTCACACTCACAACCAAGATCAAGAGTGCGGGTTTTGACAAATGTAGAATGACGTGTATCCACCATGGTAGTATCCTATGGAATAATTTCACTGCTCTAAGACCCCCTGTGCTCTGCCTATTCATCCCTCCCTCCTGCTGAACCCGGGTAACCACTGATCTTTTTACCAACTCCATAGCTTTTGCCTTTTTCAGGATGTCATATAGCTGGAACCATACAGTATGTGGCCTTTTCAGATTGTTCTCTTTCACTTAGTGATATACATTTAATGTATATGCTATGTGTATATGTGGATATAATGTCTTTTTGTGCTTAAAAGCTCATTTGTTTCCATCATCTGGATGGACTACATTTGTGTTTCCATTCATCTATTAAAGGACGTTTTGGTTGCTTCTAAGTTTCGGCAATCATGAACAAAGCTGTTATAGCCTTTTGTGTGCAGGTTTTTGTGTGAACATAAATTTTCAACTTATATGGGTAAATGCTAAGGAGCACATGATAAGCAAATGTTTAACATTTATACTTTTCCTTCAAGAAACTCTTCCCTTTATGTCAAATTTGAATCCAGAAAAAAAATGCAGCACAACATTTTGTCTTAAAATACTACATTACATGTAATTTTTTTCTTGATACGAACTTGTCAGTTTAGGAAACTGCATTTCACATCGCAACACAAAGCTAAAAAATGTTTTTAGCACAACGTTTGGGCATTTGGCTTTAAAAAACAGACTTTATTTTTTAGAACACTTTTACGTTCACAAAAAATTTGAGATTCCCATATACTCCTCCCCATACTTGTTTTGTAATGCTGTCATTAAAAATGTTTTTTCTTAAAGATTGTATTTATTTGACAGAGAGAAACACAGAGGGAGAGAGAGAACACAAGCAGAGGGAATGGGAGAGGGAGAAGCAGGCTTCCTGCCGAGCAGGGAGCCTGATGTGGGGCTCGATCCCAGGACCCTGGGATCATAACCTGAGTGGAAGGCAGGCACTTAAGGACTGAGCCACCCAGGCATCCCTTTTAATAATGTCATTTATAAAAATATAGCTACACATAGGTTTATTAAAGAAAATGTTGATTTAAAAAACCTCTACAACTTCTAAAATTCAAAAACAATAGCAGCTCACAGAAACAAGTGTACTTGAAGCACACCTGGCTAACATAAGCAGCATTTCTCCTGCTCCCACTCCCTGCCTCGGCCATCACTCAGGCTGTGTGTAAGCTTCACAGCATTTGTCCAAGCTTTGCAAACATATCTACACGGAAGCAGGGTTTTCTTTTGTCATTATTTTCACAGATATGGGAATCCTACAATAATTATTGTCCTGCTAGCATGATTTGTTTTCTTTTTATTATGAACTTTCAGCTTAGTGCATAAAAACTTTTTTATTTATCTTTTTAAAAGATTTTATTTATTCATTTGACAGGCAGAGATCACAAGCAGGCAGAGAGACAGGCAGACAGAGCGGAGGTGGGGGGTGGGGGGAAGAAGGCTCCCCGCCGAGCAGAGAGCCCGATGTGATGCGGGGCTCTAGCCCACGACCCTGAGATCATGACCTGAGCCGAAGGCAGAGGCTTTAAACTGCTGAGCCCCCCAGGCACCCCTAAAAACTTTATTTTTAAAAAAGATTTTATTTTTAAGCTATCTCCACACTCAGCATGGGCTCAAACTCCCAACCCTGAGATCAAGAGTCACATGCTCTACCAACTGAACCAGCCAGGTGTCCCTAAACCTTATTTTTTTTAAAGGCTGGAATGCATTCCTTATTCGATCCCTTCTCCTAGTGTGGAAAGTTAAACAGTTTTGCATTAGAAGTCATGTTTATATAAACATTCTATATATTCATATATCATCTTTATGCGTTTGTGCTAAAACTTCTGTAAGTTAGAGTCAGAAGAATAAAATTGTTATCATCTGGTCATTTTTTACACACACACACACATACACACATACATACAATTTCCCCTATTTGAATTCCATCAGCATTTCGTGAACAAGTAAATCCTTAATCCTGGATGTTATTAAGCCTTTTTATTTTTTGCCAGTTTGAAAGACAAAAAGTGGGTATCTCTTTGTTTCAACTTATGTTTACTGATCTTGAATGTATTTTCATAAGTTTGGAAGCTATTTGTATTTCTTTCTTCTGTGAAATGTCTGTCCAGGCTATTTGCCTATATTTTCTCTTAATGTAATTTTCATTTGCATAAGTCATACACTAATGTAATATTATGATTTAAAAATTCAAACAGTGTAGAAGTGTAAAGAATTAAAGATAAAAATTCTCCATCCAGGAATTAGTTATCATAGTCAAAAGCTGAGATACATTTCTCTAGCTAATTTTCTCTGTATGTAGGATACATACATATACAATGTACATATGTGGATATATATGTGTATGTGATCACAATACATATATTAGTCTTCATCACATTTTTAACTCAACAATATATTTTGCATAGATTTATATATTATATAAATAGTTTTACTTAATAATATGCCTTATACTTCTATATAGAATCTTGATTTTTTTACCATTATTTCATATTCCATAAATTTTCTTCTTTTTTTCCTTCCTATTTAATGAACAAATATATCCTGCTTACTGTACATAAGGTACCCTTCCAGTGCTTGATAAAAATTAGCCCATTTCATCATCACAACTATTCTGTGGAGTAGATATTACTGGGATCTCCATTTTTATCAAGGAAACTAAGTTACAAAAAGGTTAAGTACTTGCTCAAGATCACACTGCTGGTCATTTGCAAAATAGATTAAAATTTGACTTGAAAATAACCATATTAACAGGTTTAAGTTGTTTCCAACTTTTTGCTCTTTTGTGTAGTGCTGCAAGAAACACCCCAGGGACCCAGTGAGAAGCTTGAGGAAGGGAGTGGCAGGAAGTCAGGAGGTGCCAAAACAGGCAGGAGAAAGAAGGGCTAAGGGTACCTGGTGTGGTCCATGGGCAGTCTACAGAAAGAACACATCTTTACAGGTTTTCTTTCTTTTTTTTTTTTTTAAGATTTTATATATTTATTTATTTGATAGACAGAAATCACAAATAGGCAGAGAGGCAGGCAGAGAGAGAGAGGAGGAAGCAGGCTCCCTGCTAAACAGAGAGCCCGACTCGGGGCTCAATCCCAGGACTCTAGGATCATGACCCGAGCCTAAGGCAGAGGCTTTAACCCACTGAATCACCCAGGCGTCCCTTTACAGCTTTTCTAAGGAAGGAATAGACCATGGAGCCCATCAAATGCAATTTTCTTGAGGACAAGGTCAACAAGAGCTAGGCTGCTGGGCAGGCTACCATGTGGTAAACCTGATTATTAAGCCGCAAGCGAAGACCTGATAGTCATTATTTTTCAATAATTTGGATGCTAAATATGAAAGAATATCACATTATGTTATCAAGTAGCGAATTAATATGATTTTACTCTGTTTACTTGGCAAATACTCAGTATTTGCAGAATGTTCACTCATATTGAAGTGAATGAAATGCATACAGAGTGAATATTTGCTGTTTCTTTTTGGATGATATTTTATAGCTAAAAGAAGAGAAAGGCTATTATTTAGAATACGGACCTAGGAGATGTATAGAAGAGAAAAGTAGCAGTTGAAAAATAAAAGTAGATGAGAAATGGTAAAAATTAGTAGACATTGTGAAATGTCTCGGATTGGTCAAACAAAAAGCAAAATTGGCAGAAATTTCCTTCCTTAAGTTGCACTGAATTTGAAAATATGGAAGTGAGATTAATTTTAGATTTTGAAAAAATTGAGCTCCTCAAAATTCTATTTTTAGAATGAACATCGTTATCTTAAAAGTCCTTGTTGCACAGATAGACATAACTTGTTCCTGGATGGGAACATTTAATATCAGAACAATATCAACTTTCTCCCAAATTAAACTATACATTAAGTGCAATTTATAAAAAATTCCAGTAGAGTTTGGAGAGTTTTGGGGTGCCTGGATGGTACAGTCAGTTAAGCGACCCACCTTTTGTTTCTGCCCAGATCGTGATCTCAGGGTGGTGAGTTCGAGTCCCCTCATGAGCTCTGGACTCTATGCAAAGTCTGCTTAAGATTCTCCCTTTGCCCCTCCCCTATGCACTCTCTCTCTTTCTCCCTCTCAAATAAAAAGATAAATCTTAAAAAAAAATAATTGGAGGGGTTTGAGAGGTAGTGGTAACAGAAATGTAGAAATCTATGACACAATAAAAATGTCAGAAACAGGTCCAAACTTGCATATAAAATTTTTGCCATCTGAAATTAAAGCATTTAGATGTAATGGGGGAAAGATGAATTGCTTAATAAATGACATGAACCAAAGATTTAGGGGTGCCCCATCAAGTTGCAGAAAAATTTTTTAAAATAAACATTTCCATTGCTGGTAATACAGTACAGAAAACAGGACAATCTTGAGGTCTAGATGGAATATAAATTGATACATTTCTATGTATCAATTAATATAAATAAAATACTTTATTTATTTATTTATATAAATGAATATTTATTTTTATAAATAAAATATTTTATTTTTAAGCGGTGGCAACACGTAACTTGGGGCTCGAACTCACAATCCTGAGATCAAGTGTCCCATGCTCTGTGGACTGAGCCAACCAGGTGCCCCTAAACTGATACGTTTCTGGAGAGAAATTACATATATAGAATCTTTAAGAATATCTATACTTTGGGATGCCTGGGTGGCTCAGTTGGTTAAGCATCTGCCTTCAGCTTAGGTTATGATCCCAGGGTCCTGGGATCGAGTCCCACATCGGGCTCCCTGCTTGGAGGGGAGCCTGCTTCTCCCTGTGCCCCTCCCCCTGCTTGTGTTCACTCTCTCTCTCTCTCTCTCTCTGACAAATAAATAAAATCTTAAAAAAATATATCTATACTTTATGAACCAGTACCTCTTCTAAGAATGTACTTTAAAGAAATAACTGTTTATGTGTCCAAAGATTTAGCTATAAGAATGTTAACTGAATCACGATAATTGTGTCTAAATTATTTATAAACCTAGTCAGCAGGAGAGGATAGATAAATTATAGCACACCCGCACAATGAAGTACTATACAGTCATCAAAAATATGTAGAAAGTCAATGAGGTAACATATATTGAGTACTCACCATGTGCCAAGTAGATTTCTAAGAACTTTCCAGGTAATAGTGCATTTCACCTCCCCACCCCACCCCCATGAGGTAGGACAATTACTGCTTCCATTTTACAGATGAAGAACCTGAATGAGGGCATCCGAAGCCTTGCTAGTAAGTAGTAGAGCCTGTATCAGAACTAGACGGTGGGGCTCCTGAGCTCACATTCCTAATCATTACAACTGAGGAGCTTAGGTAATTAACAATGGAAAATTTATACAACAGAATAGGTGAAAAGAGTGGTATGCACTGTATGATTCTATTTTCATAAAAGAACATACATATGTATAATCACAGAAAGAAACTGGAGAGAAACACAGCAAGATGCTAAGTCATTTTCTCTGGGGGCTGGGGTTCTAGGTCATTTGAACAAACGCTATTGGTGCCCTGGTCTCCAGCCGTAAGTCCTCATTCACAGTCCTTTATCTCAGGCTATAAATTTCCTAGTCTCGCTGGCATTGTGCAGGGCAGGATAGAGTGCCAGGGAGCTTATGTCCCTGAGCAACTGCCACCAATGATGGAAGTCACCCTTTGCTGGGGTGGGTTCTTGTCAGTTTCCCAGAGGGCCCTCAATGGGAATGAGTCCTGGGGTATCCATAGCAGTCCATAGAAGTAATGCATCCAACAGTGCACCTTTGTTAGATTTTTTTTCTTTTCTTTTCTTTTTTTTTAAGATTTTATTTATTTATTTGAGAGAGAGAAAAAGACCATCAGCGGAGGGAGAAGCAGAGGGAGAGGGAAAGAGACAAGCAGGCTCCCTGCTGAGCGTGGGGTCCAACACTGGTGGGGGGGGTTCCACTGGAGATCATGACCTGAGCTGAAGTCAGACGCCCCTGCTTGCTGTCTCTCCTCTCCCTATCTCATTTCTGCACACCCTCACTGTGCTCCTGGGAGCACTACCTCCCCAAATTCCTTGCACCTCAATCTTGTCTCAGAATCGGCTTGGGGGGAATCCGAACTTGGAGACCAGTTTTAATTTTCTGCCTTTTGTTTGTTTTCTTTATGTTTTCTGCAGCAAACCCTGTGTTTTAACAAGTTATAAAGGAAGACAGTGCTGTTGTTTTATTATTTTTTAAATATTTTTATTTATTTATTTGACAGACAGAGATCACAAGTAGGCAAAGAGGCAGGCAGAGAGAGAGGAGGAAGCAGGCTCCCTGCCGAGCAAAAAGCCGGATGCGGGGCTCAATCCCAGGACCCTGGGATCATGACCCGAGCCGAGGGCAGAGGCTTTAACCCACTGAGCCACCCAGGCGCCCCAGTGCTGTTGTTTTAAAGAAACTTCCTGGACTTCTAGTTCAGCAAGGTGGGTTGAGCACATGCCTTTGTCATCCTCCCAAGACGCTTAACCAACTGAGCCACCCAGGCATCCCTAAAATAAATCTAGAGAGAAAGAAAGAAAGAAAGACGAAAGAAAGAGAAAGGAAGGAAGGAAGAAGGAGAAAGGAAGGAAGGAAAGGGGCAAACAATATTTAGGCTGAGAAAGGAGTGAGAAGCAAGAATTGGAAAGCACGGCACTACTACACGTGTCGTGTGCTGATGAGTTTTGTTACGCAGATGGGCCATGCTGCCTAACAGGATGACACGAGGCCCTCAGAGCAGGCTACCCCACAGAGACATTCACATGCCGGCTCCATGGAGTCATGGAGGCTCCAGTGGCAAAGGGCCTGGGTTCCATGGGTCTTGATTATGTAGTGAGGTATTTGGAATCAGGAAGAGAATTCCACCCGCTGGGTTTTTCTCTAGATTTAGTAGGCACAGACAAACCTAAGAAACATTGAGGGAGCATTCTTTACAGTCTCTTTATAGCCGGCTTGTTCATGTCCCGTGTAGTGTTCCCCAAATCCCAGCTTAATCATCAGCACATACTGGGCCGATTAAAGAGCTAAGTGCTTCTCTTTCTTAACTCTCTAAATCCATACTCCACAACCACCTTTGTTGTGCTCTGACGTACGTTCTCCTACCTCCCATACTCGTAGGTTGAAATCCTAAATCCCAGTACAGCAAAATGTGACCTTATCTGGAGATAGAATCTTTACAGCAATAATCCAGTTAATTTGAGGTCATAGGGGTGGGCCCTGATCCAACATGACCGATGTCCTTATAAGAAGGGACAATGTGGATACAAAGAGACACACACAAAGGGAAGATGATGGGAAGAGGCACAGGGACAGAAGGGCTTCTCCAAGCCAAGGAGAAGGACTGGGAGCAGATCCTCCCTCACAGCCCTCAGAAGGGACCAACCCTGCCCGCATCTTGAATTCAGACTTCTAGTCACCAGACCTGTGAGACAATATATTTTGTTGTTTATTTATTTTTATTTTTTAAAGATTCTATTTATTTATTTGACAGCCAGAGATCACAAGTAGGCAGAGAGGCAGGCAGAGAGAGAGGGGGAAGCAGGCTCCCTGCCGAGCAGAGAGCCCGATGTGGGGCTCGATCCCAGGATCCTGGGATCATGACCTGAGCCGAAGGCAGAGGCTTTCACCCACTGAGCACCCAGGTACCCCTATTTTGTTGTTTAAACCACACAGTTGTTGTTGGGTGTTTGTTTTGTTTTTATAGTAGGCTCTACACCCAACATGGGGTATAAACTCACACCTCTGAGATCAAGGGTTTCACGCTCCACTGACTGAGCCAGCCAGGTGCCCCTAGACCACACAGTCTTTAATACTTTGTTAGGACAGCCCTAGCCAACTAATGATAAATTATATAATGATCCTTGCTTTTCATCCCTAACACACCCATTGTCTGCATAAATACTTTTGCCCATCGTGCCGTGGCTGGTCAATGGAATAAGCTCATTGTCCTTTACGATTATAAGTTTCCAATGAATCATAGAACACTGCATCAAAAACTAATGAGGTACTGTATGGTGACAACATAACATTGAAAAAAAAAAAGGTTGTAAGTTTCCATTGGACAGGTCCTAGGAATAGGTGACTCTGGGACCACAGCCCCTGACCGAGTGATCTATGATGACAGTCCTTGATAAGTACTTTTATTATACTAATTGGAAAGAGGATGTTGGGAAAATCAATGCTTTGACATGAATCAGCACCCATTCGAGCAAAAGGTCTAAAGTGGGGTCTGGCTAACTTGTACACCAGTAGCTCTCAAATCACGCACAGGCATGTGTGAAAGGACGTAGTGGAGGGTTGACTTTGTGGCCACTTACCACGTTCCTGTAAATGTGAATTCCGTGCAGCTGCAGCTCCTGGAGACTGGAATGTGGCTCTTTTAATGCAAAATTGTCATGTATAAGACTGCAGCGGGCCGGCTCTCTGGTGGCCAGCTCAGCCTCTAGCTAGGTGCCTGCCTTCTGTCCTCAGTCCCCATCCGAGGATCACAGTTGTATACCTCTGACACCTGCTGGGATTTGGAGCTGAATTCCGGGCATAAGGAATGATAAAAAGTCTATCTCTAATGTCCTATCAAGAAAGTCTAATGTGTACAAATCTTTCATGTTCTGAATAGCATCTTGATGTGTAGATTAAGTTAATGTGAGGCAGGGAGATGTAATATCCCAGGAGACAAATGCTTCTCTGGGAGTGAACTCCCCACGGGCTGGGTGATGAAGCAGCTCTTACCCTCCCATCAGCCGCCAGATGTAACGTGACCTTTTACTGAAGGCACGCAGACATCCCATCCAAATATGTCCCCATTCACAGGATATAAGGGATGTGTCAATTTCCTAGGGGGGCTGTAACAAAGTGACACAGAGGGCATGGCTGAAAATGGAAACACACTCTCTCACAGTTCAGGAGGCTAGACTAAGCTCCAGGTCAGGATGTCAGCAGGGTTGCACTCCCTCTGATGCTGGAGGGGAGCCCTTCCTTGCCTCATCCTAGCTTCTGCTGGCTTGCTGGTCATCTCCAGCATTCCTTTGTCTGAGGCTGCAGAACTCTAGCCTCTGCCTTCACCGTCATGGGGCCTTCTCCCTGGGTCTCCGTGTCCTCACATGGCTATCTTCTTCTCAGGACCCCAATCACACTGACTTCATTCTGACTAATTAACATCAGTAATAATCCTATTTCCAAATAAAGACAAATTCTAACGTACTGGGGTTAGGACTTCAGTATATTCTTTTGTGGGGGGAGGGTGCAATTCAATCCATTACCAAGGGATAAGGTAAACTTCACACATTTTCATTTTGAGGGCAACTCATATGGCAGCATTTTCGTTTAATGAGACAAAATCTTATTTATCAGAATGAGCGTAAAACATATAAGCATAGTTTAAAAATCGTAAGGCAAATATCTATATAACCCCCAACTCGGGTCAAGAAACAGAATCTTGGGGTGCTTGAGTGGCTCAGTTGGTTGAGTGTCTGCCTTTGGCTGGGTTGGGATTCCAGGGTCCTGGGATCGAGTCCATCAGGCTCCTTGCTCAGCAGGGAACTGGCTTCTCCCTCTGTCGCTCCCCTTGCTTGTGCTCTCTCTCTCTGGCAAATGAATAAACAAAATCTAAAAAAAAAAAGAAACAGAATCTTGCTACCAGAGAAGCCCCCTGCGCACCCCACCTTCATCAGAACCCTCCTTCAGGGTCTATCCAGCATTCCACATTGAATTTAGTTGTCACGTCTCCTTCAATCTGTGACAGATTTTCATTCTTTATCTTCCATGACCTTGTTATTTTTGAAGAGTACTAGTCACTTTTTTTAAAAGATCTTACTGGAGAGAGAGCAGGTGTGGGGAGAGGAGCAGAGAGAGAGGGACAAGCAGACTCTGCCCTGAGCAGAGCCCAACATGGGGCTCAATCCCATGACCCAGAGCCTAAATCAAGAGTCAGAAGCTCAACTGACTGAGCCACCCAGGCACCCCACTAGTCACTTATTTAATAGGATGTTCCTCAGTGTGGGTTTTTCTGAAGTTTCCTAATGATTTTGTTGAGGGTATACATTTTTTTGGCAAGAATCCCACAGAATCCTGCCCTTCTCAGTGCATCCCATCAATGGAACATGATGTCCTCACATCTTGATCATTTGATGAACGTGGTGTCAAGTTGGCTAACCATCAAGTTAGTACTTTTCCTTCTGTAACAATATCTTGTGGGGATACACTGAGCCTATGTACATATCCTGTTTCTTGTCATTCTTTTGCCCATTGCATTCAACATTCATTAATGATGCCTATCTTTTAACAGTTACCGTGTTTTTGAGGATTTTGTTTGCATCATGCTTTCTAGCTCTACTAATTGGTATTCTGCTGTAAGGAAAAGCTGCCTCTTTCCCTCATTTATTTATGCAATTATTCATTTGCATCATGGATGCTTGGTCCCATGATTTACGATCTTATTACTAACATGAGTTATTTTTTTCAAAGCATTCCCGATTTGGCCATCAGAAGCATTAAGTTGGCGCCTGAGTCCCTAGTAATGCCCCTTTCCATTCCCATCATTTTATGAGCACTCCCTTACTTTTCTGGCAGCACAGATATTCTGGACTTATTTTATGATTTTCCTGCCCCAGCACTGGAATCAACCATTTCTCCAGGGTGCCCTAGTTTTCTTTATAGAAGGTATTTAGAAACCAGTATCTGTGTACTAGGTGTGCTCACAGCTGCTGGGGTGTCTTTACTTCTGGGCCCTTCTCCGAGTAGACAAAACTAGGAAAGGTGTATTTTCTCACTCATCTACCTGTATTTCTCTGTGCATCTATACATAGAAAAACCGTTTAGTTCCTAACACCTCCAATTTCAATCCATCACCACAGGGTCCATTCTAGTCTTTCCCAACTTTTATTTGTGACTTCTTTATTCAATAATGAAAACCTGCTTTCATTATGGATCTTTCATTATCCACAATATATTTGCTCAATGTAAATATGCTAAAGGTGTTTTTAGAATTGCTAATCCATACCTCTCTACTACCTATAATTGTGTATAGTTTGTTACATCTTTAGCCTTATACAGTCATATCCTGTTTCCCAAAGTTGCTGCTTGTATCCTAGTTTTCTTTCCTGTCCCCTTCAGTGTGGTAATGTCACTCGTTTGTAATATAGGCAGGGTCATTCATTCCAAGTTCCCTGAACATCATGGTTGGTTTTAATTATTTTTGGAGTACTGAAAACACTACTATGGTTCTGAGTCAGATTAAAGAAAAACATATACTGAAAGAGAGGTCACTTATCCCAAACACCGCATTCCCAATCCTCCTTACTTTCTACACCGATCCCACTCACCCTCTGTAGGTAACCAGTCTTTTTAGTTTATTCTTGCTGTGTTTCTTTTGCACAAATGATTAGGTACATGCATACTTTCTTATATTACCTTCTTGATTACATTATGGTAACCTGTAGACACCCTTGCACTTCACTTTCCTCCCTTCATGTATCCTGGAAATGACATCAGTTCATAGAGCTCTTCTTCATGCTTTGTACAGTTGTGTAGGGCTCCCTTGGGTGGATGTCCCATGGTTTACCCAATCACTCTATGCACATTTAGGTCATCTCCAATTATTTTGCAACTACAACCAATGTTGCAGTGAGCAACTTCATGCCTATGTGCTTTTGCACTGTTGCAAGGTTATCATCAAGGTATTTTCCTGGAGGTGAGATCGAGGGATCAACAGCACTCTCTCTCTGGCAAATCAATAAATAAAAATCTTAAGAAGAAAAAAGAAACAATCTTAGGTATGACCAAGTTCCTCTCCAGCAACACATTACATTTGCACTTCCACTGGCGACATCTGAGAGTGTTTGACCAACAGAATGTGTTGTCATACTTTAAACTTCTTTCAATCTCACAGGTGAGAAATGTTTTCTGTTTTATTTCTGTATGTTTGAATTTTTGTATTTTAGGGATACTTAAAAATCTAAAGGGTGAACTCTTTTTTCTTTTTTCCCTATCAGGAGGTGGTCCTTCATCCTTCAATTTTAAGAGTTGGCCTCAGGATATCTGAAAGCTTATGAATACTGAAATAAACATACTGGCCCTTTAAAGTTTCCCATCATGACTTCAACCAAGTAAGTACTATTATCTAGTAAATACCAATGTAATTATCAAATGCTCTACCATGGGGCTAGGTTCCATTTTCATTTGAACACCAAAGCACATGTAAAGTCTTTTTTCTAAGAAATACAGGTCGGTATTTCAGTTTGTCTCTTTGTAGTCAATTCTTATTTATTATGAAACAAGATTTTCTTTTTATTACTTTTTTAGCTTACATAGTCAAACCCTATCCTGTCAATCTTAGTATTGAGCTTTGAAAGGGTTGACCTACCTATGAAAGAATATTTAATGTGTGCCAAAGCCAGACATAAAATCACTGTTTGACTGATTAGACACATTTTGGTATCATTTACATTTCTACCCTCTTGACTATGAGAAGACAAATAGGGGCTATTTTCCTGTTAACAGGCTATTTTAAAATTAAAAACAAACTGTGTATGAAGTTTCGGTTCAGCTCCCATGTTGTTTGAATTACATACCAAATTATATGCTACTCTTTCAAAAATTTGCTCTCGATTCAGTTGTCTTAAATTCAGAAGACAAAGAGTAACACTGTCTTTATGAAGATTACAACTTTGGAATGTTTTATGTTAAGACATTAAAAGTTGTATTTAGTTTTTTAGTGACTGATTTTTGGCTCTTAAGTGTGTCCACAGATGCTGCAGAAATTGATCACAGATCAATTAAAGACTCAATTATAGTATTAAAGATTCAATTACAGGTGCCAATATTATAGTATTTATGATAGGAATAAAATGGGCAAAGAGTAGAAGCCAACACTGTTTTCTTTGTCAACCGATGTAAAGGGTTCATCACACATATTCTTTAATGGTAGATGAGATTTGTGGAGGAAGTGGTACTGAATTATAAAGAAGTCTACTACTCACCCCTGCTGCCCAAGTCGGAAGCAGATTAAGGGTCCTGGGGTAAGGGCTATAGGAGGGCTCCATCTTTTCTTAGGGTATTAAAATACATGTGCTAGCCTGCTATTGTTTGTTTTTACCATTTGTTTCTCCTCCTATACTTGATTTATAAAAGAATGAAGGGAGATGGCATGGCAAATAAACACACTGAACTTTTGGTAAAGTTAACAGCGGCTTCAAAATAACAATTTCCAAAGAAGCACCCTCTTCCCAGTACAGAGCAGAACAAGTCCTGGTTGTCCCAACATTTTTTACTCATCATTAAGGGCACTGAATTCTATATGACCACTTTAAGGAGAGACAAGTTTATAATAACAATCCTCAAGAAACTTGGGTTTCCTCTCACCTTTCCCTCTGGCCACAGGGAGTTCATTAAAACAAATCCAAGATGACATTAGGTGTTTTCCCACAAGAGTAATGGCAGGGCTCTGACGAGAGTATTGCTGAATCTTCAAGGAAGACTCGCAGAAGGTTGAAGTCAGTGAGTGAACTGAAAGTAGTTTCATACTTAGAACTTCTTTATAAACCCTTTTTCTAGTTTGAATGCACTTTTGTGCTGGCCGAAAGGTAGGAAGTACTTGCTTACATCATCCGTCACAAAAAGGATTTCAATATTGTTAAGTCTGATCACATTTAAGCAACATTTTAAAAAAAGGTGTTAAAACACGCTGACCCTTTAAAAAATATGCTTAAATAAATACATGTGGATGGACTAAAAAAAAATTTTTTTTAAATGATGTGGTCATAATAAAAAAAGGGACACTTTTATACATAGGATTTTATTTTGCACTGCTGTAACAATTTCATTATAGACCAAGGGAGAAAAAAAAAAAAAGGATAAAACCACCACACTGAGTAAATTACTAAAGCTTTTCTACTTTTGACAGGATTTTCCATCTGGTAGATTTATTGTCATATCCCCTTCAAAACAGACAAGATGCTTACCATATTTTAAAGATTATAGGTTGCCACTGAAAGAAAAATTTTACACAGTCACTGTACATCAAGGTTGAAAAACTGTCCTGCATGAAAAATATACTTAGAAATCATGTGAATAAAAGCAAAAGAAAACATTATTGTGTTTAAGGAAAGATTAAAGTCCTCATAATGTGCCATCTAAATGTGGACATTCATTCTTCTTGGAGTCGCTTAGGTGTAGGGAGTTCTTGCTTCTGCCCATTTCACTCATTATACTGTGTCTGTACCCAACAGTATTCATTAAGGCAAACAAATCCTTTTCTGAAGAGGTCTTAAAGAAACTGTGGACATATAGCAAACTTTTGGCATTAAAACAGGTTAACACATACATAGCCTTTAGTAATGTACATTAAGCATATTTTCTTGGACTAGTGACAAGAAAAGATGAACATGCTTGTTAACAATGTCAAAAAGTTTAAAATTCAGTGTCCAAGCAATTCCTAACAATGCTTCTGTAGCTTTAAGCTCTAAACAGTATAGAATTTATGCAAATGCATTAAAGAATTCAAGCTTGGCAAAGTACACCCAAGCAAGTTAAACTGTATATACAGAAAGTAAATGATAAATACAGAATTAAAAGAGTCCTTCTGGTTTTCCTTATAGCCTTGAAAATTGACAAACTTTCTGAGGACAGTTCTAGAATATTAAACATTAGGTCACCACAGGTGTGACACCTAACCACACAAACTGGTTTAAAATACTCAAGATGACTTTGTAGTGTTTAATACAGTTCAGTTCGTAGGTAAGGGCACAAGACAACATTTAACAAAAATAATCACATCAATTGACCTAGAAATCAAATGCAAATAGATATGAATACAATCTCCAAAATCTGTCTTTTTTAAGTGAACATTAACCATTTATTCAAAGTCATACAAGAATTCGAAGGATTAAAGTCTCCTGTGACATAAAGCCATTTCAAATAGCTTCGTGTCTCGGCTGAGCAGGAGGAGAGAGTGAAAGAGGAAGTGAGGAGCCGCATTTGGGCAGCGAGACAGTAAAAACGGACTCAACAGCAGCCTCCCCCGGCCTGCTGTCCTCCCTGATTGCCTGCGTGTGTGGCGTTAGTAGCAGCGTGCTGAGGGCCAATTTTAATGCCGTTTGCCTGAAAGAAAAAGGGCAGAGGGATAAAAACGTCAACGGGCCCCAATCAGAGAGCAGAGCTTAACTAAATTTAAAGAACTCTATTGAATTCTTAATGACATAATTTCTCCACAAACGACTGGGGAAAAAAAAGACATTAAGCAGATTTTTGCCGCCATTACAACAGTATCTCTGAGGGGGATGTTCCTTCCTTTTGAAAATAATACTGTGGAAATCTTTCTGAAAAGAATCCTTTATCCTCCCAGGTACTTGTGAGTAGACAGAACCCGAAGTGCCGCTTGGCGGGGTGTTCCCAGAATGGAGACGCTGTTTAAAACGATTACTGCAAGTCACCTTTAAAGGGTAAAAATACGCACAGCCCCGCGCTGCTCTAAGATGACGTCCAAGCTGTTCTCTAGACAGCGTTTCTGCCCCATGTTGAATCAGCTGCGCGGGCTAAGGGCATATGAGTGTTCTGTGTCATCAATAATTTCTATGATCCCCAAAGACATGGCAGCTCGCCAAGAACCCACACACAGAGTAGTTCTTTCATTCATCAAACTCACACTTCTGTCTCAGCCCTCACTCCCTCAAGTGGATTTTTACCTACAAACACAACACTTGGAGAAAAGCAATACGGTAGCTTCAGGAATTAAGCTCTGAAGGAAACTTTCCGTCACAGTAAATCTCAGCTTTATAGTGCTTGGCAGTTGCTCTGCCCCAGTAGTAGCCTGGGGGTTTCTGGCACTCACTCAGTATTGACAGCAGCTGATGTGGTTGCTTCTCGCTCTTTTGACTCCTCTTTAATAAAAAGCATGCCCTATGGCTCATTGGTTTTGCCCCCTCTGGGCTGGTAGCAACTTCTTGAGGAATCAAGGAATCAGGCTTGGCACCGGGCCAAATAAATAGCATGGCCTATTGGCTCCTGACAGCACATTACACTCAAAGCGGCCCCGCACACAGCAAAGCAGTCAGCTACTATATGAAACCAGACAGAAAGAGTGAGTGTGCCCTTTTAAACGGATGCCCAATTACTGTTCCAGTTATCTGGCATTAGTCTCTGACTGCTGTCTTTAAAGTAACTCCAAATCTGTTGCACAGAAGCCTAGAAGATAGGATTTAGGAAATACAGTACGTCCAAATTAAATCAAGTACTTTTTTGGAAACCTCAGGTAGACTGTTGTCTGTTTTAGCAAAGAATATTGAGACCTATAGGGAAGAGCCTCATGCATGTGCAGGCCAGGAGCCACACACGCAATAAAGGATTCCTAACACCATGCTTTCCTAATTGCAACTGTGGGAGGGATAGGGGTTTTTCTCTTGGGAGCACCAAGTCTCAATATGGAATGGCAAAAATATTTATGTCAAAGTAAATGATCTACCATATATCCACATAAATGTTCTGAAATAAGTAAGTGCATAGTGGGGAGTTAGGTCAGAAAGATAACCTTTGGTAAGCACTGAATTATATGCTTCAAAGCTTTACATTTCATCCTAATCATATTCGTCAAATAATTTTACAAAAAAGACAAAACCAAAAACAATGCCAATTGCCAATTACATATATTAGTCTCCTGAAAACATGCTATGCTATACTGGGAGTCATTTCCAAATTGGGTATTTCCCTCTTTCATGCTAGACAACAGAGAGAGCCTCTTGCATTAGTAACATAGTACGTGCATTTACACACTAGAAAATCATTCCCCAAAGCAGAGGACACCATATGGACGCATGGATAAACGTGGATTTTCTTCTCTCTTTGGAGGGTTTATTTTTTTTTGCATCGCGTGCAATAAATGGCCACTTATTTTAATCCATTTTCACGAAGTGATGCCCTACTAGAACATAAACATTTACCTACTACAGAACAAGGAACAAATCTTTAGTTAAAGGATTATAAACTAATAATGTGTTAACGGACATCACAGACCCATTTTTAAGAATTTCAAAAAATCTAAACTCCTAAATCCATGTCGTAATTAAAATTCAACTCTAAATTACTACTAGCCAATAATATTTATTTATACATATATAAATGTATATATACCTCGTTATTAATGTCAAAGACTCCTTCTTGGATTTTCTCATAAATTTCTTTTGCTGTATTAATAAATGCCTGAAATATAAAGTAAAGAAATTGATTCAAATTATTTAAAATCACAACAGTAAAAGAACATTATGTAAAAACTCTGTAGAATTTCATAATGTTCCATATAAGAAAATCAGCCAATGTAATACAGCATGTTAATTAATAAAGGATAAAAAACATAAGATCACTTCAATAGAGGCAGAAGAAGCATTTAACAAAATCCAACAACCTTTCATGATAAAAACACTCAACGAGATGGGATTAAGAGGGGACTTCCTCAACAGCATCTATGAAAAACTCACAGCTATCATCATACCAAGTGGTGAAGACTGAAAGATTTCGTAAAGATCGAGAACAAGGCAAGTGTATACGAATGTTCATTATTAGCAGGAACAGCCAAAAAGTGGAAACAACACAAATGTTAATCTACTGATGAGTAAAAAGCAAAAGGTGGTATAACCTTATAATGCAATATTACTCAGCCATAAAAAAAAATGAAGTACTCATTCATACTACAATGTGAACGAATCTTGAAAACATTATGCTAAAAGAAATCAGATGTAAAAAACCACACATAGCATTATTCCATTTACTGAAATGTCCAGAAGAGGTCAATCCATAGAAAGAAAGAGATTATTGGTTGCCAAGGATTAGGGAAATGGGGAGTGACTGATAATGCGGTATGGGGTTTCAAAAACGTTCCGGAGTCAGATATTGGTATAGTTGCACAACTTTGTGAATATACTAAAACCTACTGACTTGTATTCTTTAAAATAAGGGAAAATTTTATGGCATATGAACTATATCCCAAAAGAAAAATTCCATCACTGGAGGGGGCATGCAGGAATACCACACATAAAAAAAAGATGTTAGTTCGAAACATTGCATGAACTTCCATGCTGAAATGAGGTTACTCTTAAAGACCACTGTTCTACACACGATCCTTTTCACCAGGGCAATGTATTACTTAATACAGTTTAAGAGGGAAAGAATCAAAGGATGCTTATGATAAAGAGATAAAAAGCAGCTCAACTTCTATGCTGTGTTGAATGAAGTTTCACCCTTTTCCCATATAGTGTACTACTAAATTGACCCCCTCCCCCCAAAAAAAGTCAGTGTTAAAACACTGACCAAATTAAGCCTCTAAACACCAAATGAATCCACAAGGATTCCCTATGTAAAACAGTAAGCTATTAGGGGGCGCCTGGCTCAGTCAGGAGAGCATGTGACTCTTGATCTTGGGTTTGTGAGGTCTAGCCCCATGGTGATGGTAAAGATTACTAAAAACACAAATAAATACAAATAAATATTGAGATGTTTTATACGAATAGTGCCAGTGCTACCGAAGGTGTTCATAAACTCACGTTCTAAACTATCCCATCTGAGACAGCACAGATAACAGCATTCATATTCTAAGTCGGGACCCCTTCAGTGAGTGTTCTCTGAAAATTCATAAAACAAGGCGATTCTCCGCTAGCACAGCCAGATTTAAGTCCAAATTTAAAAAGTAAACAGGTTCATGGAAAGGAACCAATCCTACCTTTCGTCTTTTCCACACTAGAAACATTTCACGGCTGAACTTGCCACCGGAGCTTTTGTTTCCTAATTAACAGGACTGATATGTTTTCACCTTTAAAGGCCTTACAGCTCCCCAGAGTAATCAATCTACCGCAGCTCAATTACTGCACCAAGAACACACCAGTCGGCAGCGGAGACAAGAGTGACTATGGCAGGGGCGCGGAGATATGAATATGCATAAACTCTAAGTGGCTGATCGAATCATCAGAGAGGGTCATGAGAATTTGCAGCAAAATAATGAGAAGAATTAATCACTGCAGATTCACAAGGCACTTAGGAAGTGAGTGCGCTTTTCGTGCGTGCTGGAGTTACAGTGAAGGAGAAACTGGCTTCCAGCCAACTCTGAATTGATTCACATTCCTCAAAATTGAAGTTACCCTTATAAATAAGGGAAAACTCAACTTTATTTCCAATAATATGTCAATTACGGCTGATGGCCTCAGAAACCAGGCTAACTAAATATTGAATTCAACAGATTCATAAATTCACAGGGCTCGAAATCCTTAAAGGGGCCCCTGCATGTATACATCTCCCTAGAACATCAGACAGAACTACAAGATCTCATAAAGGACTTAAAACTTCATATAAACAAGCATTTTTTTTTCCAGATTTTATTTATTTGACAGTGGGAAAGACAGAGAGCATAAGCAGGGGGAGTGGCAAGCAGGCAGGCAGGCAGAGAGGGAAAAGCAGGCCTAATGCGGAGCTCGGTCCAGGGACTCCAGGATCATGACCTGAGCTGAAGGCAGACGCTTAATGACTGAGCCACCCAGGAGCCCCTAAACAAGCATTTGTATTATAAAAGACATTAAATGTGCCAATTTATGTAAAAAAGGGACATTTTTGCCAATCTGTTGATGAATCATTTTAAAAACTGGCTCAAGAAAGCTATGCTATATTAGGATTTTTAAGTTACTGTAATTTTGTGACCTATTGAATAGTACTTAATATTTAAGTACCTTTAAGAACAGTTGTACTCGATGGACTTAAGATGCATTTTATATCTGGGGCGCCTGGGTGGCTCAGTCGTTAAGCGTCTGCCTTCGACTCAGGTCATGATCCCAGAGGCCCACATCAGGCTCCCTGCTCATCGGAAAGCCTGCTTCTCCCTCTCCCACTCCCCTTGCTTGTGTTCCCTCTCTGGCTGTCTCTCTGTCATATAAATAAATAAAAAAATCTTAAAAAAAAAAAAAGAATGTATTTCATATCTGAATGACATGCAATTCATTTCATTACAAATTGAAATATATACAAATAGTTATATTTCCTTTCATAATTCTCATCATCTCAATGAAATACTCTTTGGACAATGCTATATTTATTTGCCTTCCAAGTCATGATTATATACTGAAAATACTGAAATAAAATATCTTCCACTCCATATTAAAAAGAGGGCATATTAAAAAGAGAATATTATACAAATGGGCTGTTTTGTTTACATGATGGCAAAATTAATTATATTTAATGTGTATTATTAAATGATTTATTATCAATTTTAATGAGTCTTTAGTTTAAAGGCCGATGTGACAAATGCAGACATTAGTTCACATGTTTTAAAAGCTTGTGGCTATTGACTGAAACTGTTGAATCCCCAAATATAATGAACATTAACCAAATACTGTTAAGGCTTATTAGAGATGAAATGAAACTTCTAAGAGAAGAGCCTTGGGTGTTACAAAGAGTATCTGTCCCTCAGAGCTACAAGCATTTCAAGAACTCAGAAATAGAAGAGATACCTCTTACAATAACTGGCTAGAATTTTAATTGCTCATTTCACTCTAGTCACTAAAAAGCAATCCCCACATATATTTTTCAAGGTTGCAATGTAATGATGTGAACCACCTCTAGAACACAGACAACAAGGAAGAAGTGAGCAACAATTTAACTAGATACTACAAAGCCTTTACACTAAAGCTCTCCTGTTTTCATAGGACAGTCTTAACTTGAAATTCCTTCCAGTTCTTTTTTTTTTTTTTAAAGAATTTATTTATTTAGTTGACAGAGAGATCACAAGTAGACAGAGAGGCAGGCAGACAGAGAGGAGGAAGCAGGCTCCCCGCCGAGCAGAGAGCCCGACTCGGGGCCTGATCCCAGGACCCTGAGACCACGACCTGAGCTGAAGGCAGAGGCCCAACCCACTGAGCCACCCAGGCACCCCATCCTTCCAGTTCTAAATGTAATTTTAACCAGTTTCACTTCTATTTCCCAGGCTATAGAAACAGTTTCTGAGGAGGGGGCAGGATAAAGAAAAAGGGAAGCACACCTGGGTGGCTCTTATGGTTAAAGCATCTGCCTTCGGCTCAGGTCATGATCCCAGAGTCCTGAGACTGAGTCCCGCATCAGGCTCTCTGCTTGGCAGGGAGCCTGCTTCTCCCTCTGCCTGCCATTCCCCCACTGGTGCTCTCTCTCTCTGACAAATAAATAAATAAAATCTTAGGGGGTAAAAAAAAAAGAGAAGGGAAGCATATATGAGGGCGTGTCTGTGAGTGGTAGGCAGGGATGAACCCAAGCAGTACTAGGTGCAGAAGCAATGGGGGAGCCTGCATACAGCAGGTGTGGGGACAGCAAACTTGGTGACATCTCACAGCTCCTCATGGCAGAGTACAAATGCTAATGATGATGGTCCATGTCATTAAGGAGAGAGGCTGCAACCTGGTAAATTAATCTATCTCGAACACTTATCAGAAAAACGAAGCAAGTTGATGGCACACCTACAGAAAATTTTTAGCATTAGTTAGTGAAATACTGTCAAAGCATGACAACCTAAAGATCACTGTTTTATGCCACATAAGTCAGAACTGTAAGCAAGAACACTGTACACCTCTGTATTCCACAATCAAATCTGAATACATAGATTATAGAATAGGAAAAAACATTTGCTGAGAAACCGATGTCGGAAGATTTCATTATTCGCACTGTGAAACAAACAGTATCTAGGAGATCCACAATTATGAAGTAGAAACAGATTTCTGTGTAGCCAACTTAATTTGTGAGCCTCTTGCTTTCCCATGCAGGAGGGCACTCCAGGATCAGAGAGGCCTGACTCTCTCTTCATTTTACCATTAGCTTTCTCCTTTGCCCTACTTTGATTAACTGCCACGGTCAGTTCTTTACCTTCATTAGCCATTAATTGCCTTCTACCTCAGACACTAATCTTTCGGCCCCTGGCACTAATAATACCTAAATTTTAAGTCCATTTTCAGTGACTTCCCTAGCAAAAATTAAAATAAACATAACCACAAAATGCATCATAATTCTAAGAAATATTCAACACACTAGCTGATGCATATCCTGCCCTGTGTCATTCACTCAGGGGCATCTGTTAAATTGTTACCTTAGACTCAGTACTTCCCTAGGTCCTACGGAAGATACAGGGAAGAGGAGGATAGAGTTCCTATCGTTGCTGAATTGAAACAATTCAGTTGGAAGAATCTAAGAGCAAGGGCTTAAATCTCTGTTGAAGATGAAGGAAAAGGACACTTTCTGCTCTGACAGAGGGAGAATGTGTGCAGGGCAGGACTGAGGCAGGTCTAGATGCAGGCCAAGGACATCATATGCTTAAAGGGCCTTCCTTCACAGCCAATGAGAGAGAACAGAGGCTGAGGGGAACACAAAATAATGTTTCACTTTTATTATAGTTCAACAGTTTTTAAAGCAAAATATTAATGATTGTCTACAATAAAGTAAAAGATTTAGGTAATTTCTTTATGTCACATGCTGCCACCTGGTGGCAAAAGAAAAACTATACCATCTGATAGGTAAGAATGCAAAACAAATCAAAGTATCTTAGTTTCACTGAAACATCTTGAACAGGGGTGTGTCCAGCTGGCTCAGCTGGTACAGCATGTGACTCCTGATCAGAAACTTGTGAGTTCAAGCCCCATGCTGGGTGCAGAGACTGCATAAAAGTAAGTCTTTAAATAAATAAACATCTTAGATGACAGGCAGCAAAGTATGCTATGCAATCACTTGATTCTTCGGTTTTTTTCTTAGAACTCGGAAATGTGAGGTAACTGTTTAATTTTCTTCTCAATTCCTAATCAATGCTATGACAATTACAGGTGTCCATGTGATGATGCTAATAATAACCAATATTTACTAAATACTAATGGGTGGGTCACTATGCTAAGTAATTTGCACAGATTTTCATTATTTCTGAAAGAAATTCAAAATACGTGTAAAAATAATGAAATTAACTTTAATTTGCTTTCATATGCTTCCAAGATGATCTGTGGGATGACATTCTCCCTATATGATCAGCAGAATGGCCAAGGGTGGAGCTCTAGAACCAGACTGTCTAGGTTTTAACTCTAGTACTACCTCTTACTAGATGTGTTGCTTAGGACACATGGCTTACCGTCTCTGTAGAATGAGGATACTAATGATATTAATGCCTATTTCACAGAATCGTCAGGAGGATGAACATGTAGAGCACTTGGCAAGTAGTAAGCACTCATGCATGGCTTGTTAGCCTTCAGCATCATAAATGTGTGAGTGCGATGATATGTGGGGAGCAACAGAGAGAAAAGGGTATACATGTGAAATGCGAATGTGTCCTGAAACACAGTAAAGGAGAGAAATGGTGATCAAGATCAAGGGGTGCCTGGGTGGCTCAGCTGCTTAAGTGTCTGCCTTCAGCTCAGGTCATGATCCCTGAGTCCCGGGATAGAGCCACACACTGGGCTCTCTGCTCAGCGGGGAGTCTGTTTCTCCCTCTGCTCCTCATCCCGCTTGTGCTGTCTCTCACTCTCCCTCTCAAATAAATAAAATCTTTAAAAAAAAAAAAGGTAAAAAAATGGTTATCACTATTCTTCAGTGAATTAAAGCATCTTGATTAAATAAAGAATGAACTTGATTAAATAAAGAATGAACATTAAAAAATAAATTAGCAACATCAACATGTACAGTGAGCCCTGAAAATAAAATATATTGAGCTAAGGCTTAAATGTTATGCAAGGACAGGGAAGTCTTGTGAAAGGAACATCGGACTAGAATTCAAGATTAGGCAGTTTAAACACAAACTCCTTCAAATTCTGTGGCTTTAAAATGTTCTGAGTCTATCTGACTTAGTTTTAGTAAGAAACTAAAGATACACACAACATCCAATACAATAAGTAGCTTTCAAATTGTATTTCATGGACATCTTGTAGGGGCCACTTCTTGGGAAGAGGGAGAAGTAGGGAGAGCCCAGTGAAAGAATGAAACTCCTATTTCCCCCTCATCTTCATGGCATCCCATTCTGCTCTTCTTTCATACAGTTTCCTGTGTTTCATTAGAAGAAAGAGGTCCACTGCTAAATCTGGTCATAGTAACTCTCACTTTACAGACAGGACTGAGCTGCAGAAGTAGAAATGATCTGTCCAAGACCCCACACAACTGCAGCAGAAGCAAGAGTAGCAGGACTAATATTTTGCCATGTTTATCTTCCCTTTATCAGGATCATTTACCTTTAACACAACTCAAAAGAATTTTCATTTATTTTATGTGTTCATCTTATTTTATGATGAGTTTATAAGGATGCAAGGTTGGCAACAGGGAAACCAGTAGAGAGTCTAAAACAATAATCCAGATAAGAAATGAAGGCCCTACAAATTAACTGTGGCAACAAGAATGTAAAGCAAGACCAAACTTGGTATCTACTTTGGAGAAATTAACAGGACTTGGTAAGTAACAGGGAAAGAATGGTGAGGTATTTAAGGGTGACTCCACTTTCTGCTAAAATGCCTGATGGAAGGGTATGCTATGAATTGAGATAAATAAAACAGGAGGGACACCTGGGTGGCTCAGTCAGTTAAGTGTCCAACTCTGCTTTTGGCTCAGGCCATGATCTCAGGGTTGTGAGATCGAGGCCTGTGTTGGGCTCCACACTCAGTTGGGAGTATGACTCTCTTTCTTCCTCTCCCCTTCCCTCTGCTAGTGCTCGCTCTCTAAAACAAACCAATAAATCTTTAAGAAAAATAAAAAGGAAAAAATCAGGTTTCAAGGAGAGAATGAAGAGTTTATTTTAGACACACAGAGTTCTAATGCTTATGTTCTAATGCTTATGTCTAATACAAGTGGAAAGTCTTGGTATCTGGTGATCTCGATAATTGTGTGTTTATATGACTATGCACTATAAGTGCATGAGTATGTCAGTGTGTGATATGCACATATCAGCAGGACTTTCTCCAGGAATGTTTAGCTCCCTTAGTTCAGTAGAGAAAGCAGATGCAAATTTCAAAGTTAGTTTGCCTTGGATGATCCAAGTTCTGTTGGGTGATGGCCAAGTAAGGGGTGGAGAAACTGATGATGGTCAGCAAAACCTTCCTATTAGGGGCTAAGTATTTATTAAACACTCCTCCAAGGATGCTGGAAACCTGATAAAGACAGGTCAAATTTCCAGTGAAAAAGTCGTGTGGTACTCTTGACACTGAGAACAGGGTTAAGGGGACAAGAAAGCTTCAGTTTACACCACATTCCAGCTTTATAGAAATATCTGTTCCACCACTTATAATATGGCACCAAGGCAAGTAAGATGTCCGCTCAACACAAATTAAATTTGGAGGTACTGGAACAGGACACAAGCATTAGCAAGGGACCTTGAAATTGGTATTTTAGTTACGCAAGTCATGTGTTTTCTCTAGACATAGAAATCCACCTATGCTGTCAGATGGCTTGGCAAGCTATTGCAATCTGTCTTAGGGCTAGTTGACTATGCTTTCAGCTATTATCTTGGCTGTATCTATCTACCATTTATTTATTTATGCATGCTTAGATTTTATTTGAGACAGAGAGAGCATGAGAGAAAGGTACACGTGCATGAGCACACAAGGGAGACGGGTGGAAAGAGAGACCACCCACCAAGCAGGGAGCCTGATGTGGGACGTGATCCCAGAACCCCAGAATCATGAGCTGAGCTGAAGGCAGATGATTAACTGAGTCAACCAGGCACCCTTGGTTCTATCTTTTAGAACTTTAGCAGCTAGCCCAGGAACTGTCAGCCTTAATTTTTCAATAGCTTAAGATATTTTATTTAAGGATTTCTTTGAGTTTCTTTCTTTATTCAGGTCATCTCTACAGCCAACATGGGGCTCAAACAAATGACTTGAAGATGAAGACTCAGTTACATGCTCTTCCAGTTGAGCCAGCCAGGTGCCCTTCAAGATTTTAAGCAATCTCTACACCCAGTGTGGAGCTCGAACTCACAACCCCGAGTCCAAGAGTCGAGTGCTCCACTGACTGAGCTAGCCAGGCACCCCAAGAGTTTAAGACTTCTTATTTTCTTTAAAAATTTATTTATTTATTTATTTATTTTTGAGTTTAAGACTTTTTAAAAGATATTTTAAAGTACTAGACTTTTGCCTCAACATTGTTTGATGTTTATATATTTTTCTGGTTTCCCATAAGTAAAACTGATGCACACAGAGAAAAATAACCCATCAAATGGCTAAGAGAGTGAGAATATCTGATAAGGAGACAACTGTTAAGCAAATGGCAAGTTTAACTGCAATTCACATCACAATCATCTTTAGTTCCTAGAGGGAATATAATACTATGAGTTTTGGTAATGCACAACTCTGAGAAAATGGAATTTTCTCAGGAAGAAAGACAGGGAAGGACACACACACATACACACACGCACACCCCTCCTTTAGATATATATTTATATAATTTGTATATAAATATATATTAAATATGTAAATAAATATATTAAACATATATTTATAAATTAAATATAAATAAAACTATATACACACACTGTTACATATATA